>PVJH01046491.1:0-11355 GCA_004026705.1 Nesogale talazaci | reverse complement strand
ACACACACACACACACACAGAAATCCTCTGAAACAGCGCAGATTTGGGCAAGAGATATTTGCCAACCACATAGCTGATAAGAGACGCGTATCTAGAATAAACAGCTCTTCGAACTCAATAATCAAGAGACAAATGGGCCACTTGAACAGCCAGCAAAGGGTTCGAGTCGGTTCTCCAAAGGGCCAAGAATGACACGCAACGACGCTCGGCATGGAGACGGGCAGATCACCGCCGCCACTCTGAGAGGCCATCGCTCACCGGCTTGGGAGATCGGGAGTGAAAAAGACATTGAGGAGGCAAACAGAAGCCCTTAGCCTTTGCCGGGGTGTGTGTGTGTCTGTGTGTGTGTGTAAATGGTGCCGTGGCTCCAGCAAGGGGTTAGTTGACCCCCCCTCCCCCCAAGTTGAACACAGACTTACTGTGGTAGTTACGTAATTTCACGGCAACTTGAAGCTATAGCGAAGTGCGTGGGGTGGAATTCAACCCGTCAACCAGGTCACAGCCTGATGGTGACGCCGCCTGTGGGCATGGCCTTCTTGTAGGGAGGACCCTGGGAACCAACCCCCTCGCTGCCTTCACCCTCCTGCTGGTGAGGCACTCTGGCTCCTGCGAGAGCCCTGGGGGTTCCACACTCTGCACCCACCGGCTGTGACCTCCCGGCATCCTTGCGTGGGGCTGCGTGAATCTGAAGAGGGACTATGGACCAGTAGCGGACTTACGGACTTGCTCTCTGGACTGGCCTGGGCTGTTTGCTTGAGCTGGAATTACTTCCTGATGTAAAACTCTTGTACATATCTGAGTATAGTGGATTTGTTTCACAGTCAACCTGGCATCACACACTTACTACGCAATCCATGGTGCCATCACTGGGCATTTACTTAGGAGAAATAACAAAGATCGGTCTGCACTAAGATGTCTGCACCAGTGCTCGTAGGATTATTTAAATAACCAAAATGTGGCCATTGGGCTGAGCCCCGGTGGCGTAGTGGTTGAGTACAGGACTGCGGCCCATTGGCTTGGCGGTTCAAATCCAGCAGCAGCTCTCCGGGAGCAAGGTTGGGTAGCTCCCACGACCACCAGAGGGCAGTGATGCCCCCCCCCCAAAAAATAAAACACACAAACACAAAATGTGACCATCACCTGATCATTATCACATAGGCTCCTATGCCAGGGGATATTTTCAAGCTATAAAATGGAATGTTGGTTGAGCCCCGGTGGCGTAGTGGTTGTGCGCGGGACTGTGGCCCACTGGGATGGAGGTTCAATTCCAGCTCCATTGAGCAAAGGCTGGGCCTCCTAGTCCCACCACCAGAGGGCAGTGATGCCTAAAAAACTAAAAAAATACTAAAAAAAAACCCCAAACAAACAAACAAACAAACAAAACGGAATGTTGTACTCACCTCAGTAAGTGAACTGGGCTTTCCGTCAAACTTACCTGCGGCCCTTGAGCTTCAGGCTGAATATCCATGGAGCGAGAAGCAGCCGATGCCTGCTGTCCTGAGGTTATGGAACTGGTTGTCACTGGACTTCGGTTCAGATCTCTGGTCTTGAGGGGATCAAGGGATGGAGGCGGGGGATGACCATATACTTATCGTTTTAATGTCCTCTTACTTTATTCTGGCATGTATTAATCTGTGGGGCGTGGTTCTGCCGATGTGACTATTATTGAACCTTTTGCCCTATTACCCAACCCCATTGTTCATCGAAATAATGTCCAGTCACCTAACAGTTTAATCTGTATCAATCAACAGTTCATGTATTGCAGTTGGTAGCTGGCCTGTACGTCTATAGCTTCCTCTTCTTAACCGCATTTTAAATTCTATAGCATTGGCCAAATTAATGACACTTTCCTTCGACTCACCTTATGCTCCAGGGGGGATGATTTATAATGTTCTTGAACATAAGATGATAGTGATGTGAACCAGAGACGCATATAAACTTAGATATAATAGATGGATTGTGGGTGTGCACATAGAGCCTTGATCTAAGAGCAGTTAGTTTTTATGACATGGCCCTGCATGATGCTCGGCCTTACCAAGAGGTCACTGAAGATTTGGGTGCGATGACAAAGTGTGGGGCTGAGCCCCGGTGGCGTAGTGGTTGTGTGCGGGACTGCGGCCTGCTGGGTTGGAGGTTCAATTCCAGCTCCACAGGAGCAAAGGCTGGGCTTCCTACTCCCACCACCTGAGGGAAGTGATGCCCAAAACACCAACCAACCAACCAACCAACCAAAAACATTTGATCACCCTTTTGACCCAATTTACATTTTATCTAGTTTTTCATAGCCTCTGCTTTCTTGTAGACCAAAGTTTTTTCTGTTTTACCGTTATTAATGTGTGTCTGTTTTCCTGCGCATGGAATCCAGCCTAGGTGAGTCTGTAGAGACAGCAACTGAATTAATCGTTTTTTTGGAGGTCTGGCAGGGGAGGTTGGGAGGAAATGGTGAGGAAATAACAATGAGTACAAGAAAGAAGAAACTGTTCCAAAATTGATGGTGGTGATGATTGTACAACTCTCCTTAATATGATTTATCTATTGAATTGTATGATGGGTGACATGTCAAATAAAACCTTTTCTAAAAGAATGAAGATGTGATACATGCTACAACATGGATGAACCTTGGAAACATTAAGCTCACACAATCTTTTTTTTTGTGGGGGGTGGATCACTGCCCTCAGGTGGTGGGAGTAGGAGGCCCAGCCTTTGCTCTGTGGAGCTGGAATTGAACCTCCATCCCAGCGGGCCGCAGTCCCGCGCACAACCACGACGCCACCGGGGCTCAGCCCCACACAATCTTGTATAACTTCACTTATAGGAAATCTCCTGAATAGGCAAATACATAGAGACAGGAAGTAGATTATTTGACCTCGCTTCCCCTCCCCGTGCAGTTGCAGGAAGTGATAGAAAGTGAGCTGGCGTAAACTTTATCCAGTTTTCCTCAATGGCACCAGTGTCTAGTTCTGCATGCAGTACAGGAAGAAAACCAGAATATTTATCGCAATATCCAGATCAGCCTATGTAGCACTAAAAGCATCCTCATGCTGCTCAAACCCACTTCTCTCCAACTCCTCCCCTCCTTAGGCCCTGACTGCCACCAATCTACACCCATTTCTATAATCGTGTCACTTCAGAAAGTGTCTAAATGTACCTACATGGTTTGCAAGTTTCGTCGCGCGTGTGTGTGTATATATATATATATATATGTATGTATTTATCTATTTATATGTGTATATATATCCTTTTTAAAGAATATAAAACTTTGTGCGCGGGGCTGCGGCCCACTGAGTTGGAGGTTCAAATCCAGCAGTGGGGCTGGGCCTCCTACTCCCACCGCCGGAGAGCAGTGATGCCCCCCCCCAAAAACAAAACAAAACAAAAAATAAAGAGTATTGTATTTTAAGAGTATTGTATTTTAAGAAAACATCCCGGGCTGAGCCCCGGTGGCGTAGTGGTTGTGCGCGGGACTGCGGCCCACTGGGACGGAGGTTCAATTCCAGCTCCACAGGGGCAAAGGCTGGGCCTCCTACTCCCACCGCCGGAGAGCAGTGATGCACCCCCCCCCCAAAAAAAATACATATATTTACTTATGTGTATACACACACACAATCCAGACTGGTCTTAAGGCTTACATTATGGATTAATACAAGACCTGATTGAGTGATGACTAAGTAAAACTTCCCAATATTTAGAAAAGTTATTCTCTAATGCCAAGGAAATAACACACCATGATATCAAATGCTCTTTTCTGGTAAACGAAGCAAGTACAGAAAACTTTATTTGTTCAAAATAACCAGTGCCCTTGATGCAAAAATAAAAAATAACTCCAATACTCCTTCAAGAAAAACACATCTAACTTGAGAAGGTGGTTAATTATCTACGTGATTTATGTTATCTATAAACTAAAAAAACAAGACCCACAATCTACCCCTCGGTATCACTGCAAACCAATCTTGAGCGTCCACCTGCTGGACAAGGCTGTCAAGTTAGTCTTGGCGAAACACGTTGGCTGCTTTTGCCAGCCCCAAGCCTGCCTCATTGAAATCTTTCCTTTCTGACAACCTTTCGCCTCCCACTGCTGTCTGTGGCCCCAAGTCTTGGCTCAAGATCAAGACCGGGGTCAAAGCCCCAGGGTCTGTCAGCAGCTTTTTTTTTGCCTTGTCAGCAGATTCACGGTCCCATACAGATTCTTCGTATCATCTTTTTCTTTGCCAGATTTTTTGTTTGGTTGTTCTTTGCCAGCTTTTTGAGAATGAAGAAACGCTGCCGTGGATTCCGGACAGGCCACGAGTTCTTCAGACTCCCACATCGTGTCTGCATCTGTACATTCCATCCGTTCAGGAGACAGTGCGCCCTCCCATTCAGCTCGAGTCTGTCACTGCTTTCTTTTTTTTTTGGGGGGGGGGGGCATCACTGCTCTCCGGCGGTGGGAGTAGGAGGCCCAGCCCCACTGCTGGAATTGAACCTCCGTCCCAGTGGGCCGCAGTCCCGCGCACAACCACGACGCCACCGGGGCTCAGCCCCACTTCTACTTTTTTACTTTCCCTTTTTTGCCCCCAGTATCGTTCTATCAGGGGCACGTTTTAGTGCAGACTCGAACCCAGAGTCATCCCTTTGTGCCGCTCCGGGTCACCGGCCCAAGGCCTCTCCTGCCCTGCGAGCCTCCAGCTCGGGTCGCACCTGCGGAGGAAGGGGGCCGGGTGGAAATGCGATCTTTTTAGCTGAGCTCTAATTCTGAAGATTTTCTTGATTTTTTCTCCTAAAAGTTTTCCAGTTTTACGTTATAGATTGTGATCCATTTGAGTTTATTCTTCTTTTGTGGAAGGTTGTATTTTTCCCTTCGGTGAGCTCGTTATTTATTAAAAATGAGGATATTTTATATAAAATGGTTGTGTGCGGAGCTGAGCCCTGGTGGCGTAGTGGTTATGAGTGGGACTGCAGCCCACTGGGATGGAGGTTCAATTCCAGCCGTGGGGCTGGGCCTCCTACTCCCACCACCAGAGAGCAGTGATGCCCCAAAACAAACAAACAAACAAACAAAAAATGGTAGTGTGCAAATTCTGTGCATTTTGATGAAGTTATACGTGTCCATAGCTGCATAATCAAGATACAAGACCGTCCTGGCTGAGCTCCGGTGGCGTAGTGGTTGTGCGCAGGACTGTGGCCCATTGGGATGGAGATTCGATTCCAGCTCCATGGAGCAAAGGCTGGGCCTCCTACTCCCACCTGAGAGCAGTGATGCCAAAAAAAAAAAAAAAAGACCGTCCCATCCCCTCTAAAAACTTCCTCCACGACTGTGCCCTGGTGGCGTAGTGGTTGTGTGCAGGACTGCGGCCCTCAGGGTTGATGGTTCAAATCCAGCAGCAGCTCTCCAGGAGCAAGACTGGGCTTCCTACTCCCACTGGGGCAGTGATGCCACAAAAAAAACAAAAAAAACTTCCTGCACACTCCATTGGCAACCAACGAAGAGCTGTCTGTCCTCAAAATGAGTCTGTCTAGCACCTCTCTCTCTGGCTAAGATGGTCAATTAGGAATGTGGGGGCATTCTAAATCATCAACTCCGTGTTTAACCAACACTGTCAAAGGCCCACCGAGGGTTGCCTTTGCAAGGACGCCGTGTCCCGGGGGAAAAAAAACACAGCACCTCACCTTTGGAGTCTGCCTTCTTAGTCCAACGCATTCTCTGCAACATCCACTTGTGCCTGTAGCTTGTCCTTTGTTGCTGCGGATTTGCATCCTGTGTGCGGATGCAGGAATGTGTTTCTCCCATCATCAATGAAAGGTATTTGCAATGCTGATGCCTTTTGTGAGGTGTAACTGAAACCACTCCCCAGAGCCGAGGGGGGAGGACTGGCTCCCCACTCTGAAGGAGGAACCGCTGAAAACCTTTTGCTTCAAAACAGACACGAAGACCTCAAAGCTAGAAGCAGAATACTTTCGGAGGTCGCCCTGGAATAGGGGCCCCTCAGCTCGGAGGGCACGCAAACGGAGGGTGAGGAGGAGCTGGTTTCTGGGAGCGGAGTCCACCCCGGGGACAAGAGTCCAGTCCAGCGTGTGGGAGTGAAGGAGGGGTTCCAATCGCAATGCTCCGGGTTGACATCACTGGGACTAAGCAGCATTCCCCGCCAAGATGGACTGTGTTGTCTGATTACTCTTCCTGAATGTGTTTAACTGTGATTTGCCTCCCTCATCCCACCCCCACGCCTGTCATTTTCTTTGTGTATATCATGAGTTCACAGAAGCCCTGGGGGCCTGGTGAGTTACTACAAGTTTCTTAAGGCCAGCAGTCCAAGTTCACCAGCTGCTCCCCCAGAGAAGATCCAGCTTTTTACCCCGGTAAACTCCTCTCAGAAACTCAGTGCAGGGCTGAGCCCCGGTGGCATAGTGGTTGAGTGCGGGACTGCAGCCCACTGGGTTGGTGGTTCAAATCCAGCAGCAGCTCTCAGGAGCAAGGCTGGGTGGGCTTCCTACTCCCACCAGGGCAGTGATGCCCACAAAACAAAACAAAAATTTAAAAAAGAAACTCAGAGCAGTTCTACCCTGTCCTATGGGGCAGCTCTGCAGTGGCGTCCACTCGATGGCAGTGTTTTTTATCATGCATTCATCTAAGCTCTCCGCTCAAACTAGGTCTGGAGGCGGGGCCAGGATGCTTCCACCACCAATGGATCCACAGGACTTTGACCCACTGGCTTGTAAGCGTCCTGCATACTTGTGTGGCTGTGTGAGTCTGAAGACGGACTTATGGACTAGTATCAGACTAACGTACGCAGTTAAGTTGAACTGGGCTGGGGTATTTTCCTGCTATACAATTACTTTTTGATATAAAAGTCTTTCTTTTCTTTTTTCTTTTTTTTTTTAGTTTTTTAGGCATCACTGCCCTCTGTGGTGGAATAGGAGGCCCAGCCTTTGCTCCTGTGGAGCTGGAATTGAACCTCCATCCCAGTGGGCCGCAGTCCCGCGCACAACCACTACGCCACCGGGGCTCAGCCATAAAAGTCTTTCTTACACAGAGATTGTGTCACTGGATTTGTGTCTCTAGTTAACTCAGCCTACCAGAATAGAAAAGCCCCTTCTTTTTCCCGAGGAGCAACGGGTGGTTTTGAACTGCTGGCTTTGACGATGTAACTGCTCTGCTACCAGGGCTCTGCAAAGAAGGCCAGTTAGTAAGCTCTAAATTTACACAGCAACCACTAAAGAATGATGAAGAAGTTGAAGAATTCTCTCGCTCCCCTTGGCCTGACAGTGATCACATATGCAATCAAGATGCATTGGCTGAGCCCCGGTGGCGTAGTGGTTGTGCGCGGGACTGCAGCCCACTGGGACGGAGGTTCAGTTCCAGCAGTGGGGCTGGGCCTCCTCCTCCCACCACCGGAGAGCAGTGATGCCAAAAAAAAAAAAAAGATGCATTGATGATGACTAGTGATGGGAATGCAAAAGTTGGACAGAAACAAAAAGAATCTAGAGTTGGGAAATAAGGCTTAGCATTTTGCAAAGCCAAGACTCAGTTCACTGCAATGTTGTTTTTCTTTCAACCACACAACAGCCACAACAGACATGGGCTTGACCAAATGGGATCCACAGCAGTCCAATTGACGACACCTATGGAAAGAGGCCACGGAGAAGTTCTGTGCCATCAGCCAGAAGAGCTCAGAGATGGACGGTGGGACAAACGACATTTGCTCACATGTACGTTCAAGTTGAAGCTGGGGAGAAATTGGAACAAGTCTACGAAAGCCAAAATATGCATCTTGATTATATCCCACCTACATGTAGAGACCATCTCACAAATAGATTTGATAGATTGCAGAACAAGGAATGAAGACCAGATGGGTTGTGGGATACCCTTAGACCATCACAGGCCCTGGGTTAGTCCAGGTAGACTAGAGAAAGGACTTCATAGACATGCATCTGTGGAGAGTTTTATAGAAATGGTAATTGTACATTAAGAAAGCATTGCATGGGCTGAGCCCCGGTGGCGTAGTGGTTGTGCGCGGGACTGTGGCCCACTGGGCGGGAGGTTCAAGTCCAGCAGTGGGGCTGGGCCTCCTACTCCCACCGCCGGAGAGCAGTGATGCCCCCCCCCCCCAAAAAAAAAAAAAAAAAAAAAGAACTAATGGTATCGAGGGAAAAGTCCAAGCTGCATAGACAGCACCGGTATAAAACAAGGCTCCGGGAATGGACAGAAGACCGGTGAAAATGTCCACCAATCCCAGGCAGCTCTGGAGGGGCTCAAGAAACCGGCCCACCCACCTGGAAGACAGGCAAATTTGTGCTCAAATCAGAGAGGTGACCCAGCACATTGTAGAAATCATCAGATAATGCCATTAGTATCAGATACAAGTAAGGTTTTGATGATCCTAACAGTGGTGGCAGAAGAGGAGACGGAATAAGGAAGATTAGTGCTGACATCCAATGGCTCTTGGCTGAAAGCAGAGACTGCCGGAAAGGTGTTGACTTGTGCTCTGTTGACAATGCAGAGGCATTTGACTGTGGGGATCACCACAAACTAGGGATCGTTCTGAGATGAATGGGAATTCCAGAACCCTTCGCTGGGCTCATGGGAAGCCCAGAGGTAGTTGCTGGAATAGAGCACGGTTGGAAATCAGGAAAAGTGTGCGTCAGGGTTGTGTTCTTGCCCCCACGGGTGTCCTGTCTGTGTGCGGAGCAAATGACGGAAGAAACTGGATGGCAGCAGCAACTTCATGGCAAGGAATTGGGCATGATGGAGTCCCACATCCTAGGAAAGGTCCCTCCCAGCTAGGGGCCCACAGGACCCCTTTTTTGCATTTCAGAGGCCTCTGGAGGAAGGAGGACAAGGTGAAAGACCTAGGAGCCGGGCCCCCCCACTCCTGAGGCGGCTTGGCTGGGCTGGTCCCCCGGCTCCAGGATCAGAACCACAGGTGGCACCGTGCCCAGTAAGCTCCATGAGTTGCTGCTGCAGCAGGCCCAGCACCTCCTGTCCGGGCACGTCTCCTCAAACCCGCTCTGTCACATCCACACAAGCGACAGGTCATGGGGTGCCACCACTCCCTGACTGGACAGAGGGCTACTGCAGAGGGACCCGGCTAGACTTCTGACTCAAGGTCTGGGGACAGACCAGGATCCCCGTGGAGCTGGGGGGAGGGGACTCTATGTCCTGCCTCACACGGAGAGTCCTCTGGGGTGGCCTCCAGACCTGGGTGTCCGGCCATGTGTCAGGGTCTGCCAAGACTCAGGTCACCAGACAGTTGTCATGGTTGCTTGGGTGCTGCCTGTGTGCCCATCCAGAAGCAGCCTTGTTGGGGTGGGGACAGAGGTGGGGGTCTGCAGTGCCCGTGCACAGTGGGGGTGACAGACCAGCACATTCTGGAGCGGGAGCTGGAACTTGGCGGCCATCTGGGGCAACCTACCACGGGCCCAGGGGGAGCACAAGGCTAGGGCAGGGCTGGCAGTCTGGCCAGGGGTCAGGCTGGAGGTGTCATTATTGGACAGAGAGTGGGGGGACAGTCCAATCTTAAGGAGACTGCGAGGCTGTGAGGCTCAGGGAGGAGGTGGCTCTGAGCTCTGAACTGGCCCCAGTCCTTTGCACAGAGCAGTGACTCCCATGGCCCAATTGTGCCTTCATTACCACCCTGACACCACTGCCAGACCCTCCACTTCCTCCCCCTTTAGGGGACACTGAAGTGAGGAAGCAGATGGGGTGGTCCAGCTCTCAGTGCAGGGTGGGTGAAGGGGGCCTGGGTTGCCCCTTCCCTGCAGGGTCAATTCCTCTTAGCACCCCAGCCTCACCCCACACCCCACTCAACAGCCCAGGAGTGGGGTCTCTGCATCGTCTTTGCCACCAGATGAAGAAGACAGCAGAGGGAGGGAGGGCAGGGCAGGCTGCGATCTTCTGAAGCTCAGCATACCCACCTCTCAACTGGGCAGAGACTGGCCCGCTGGCCTCTGAGGCCCCGTCATGCAGGGGCTATTCCCCGGGGGGAGCCAGGTACCAGGAGAAACCAGCTTTATTGTCAGGGTGAGGCTGGGGAGCGGCTGGACCTCGGGGTCTCTAGCGGGTTGCAGCACAGAGCTGGAAGGGGGCTGGGGACACCATGAAGGCATAGGTGCCATGGTCGCTGGGCAGGGGCTGTCCAGGGGGCACCGAGAAGCTGAAGCGCTGCAGGAGGCGGGTGAAGAAGAGGAAGAGTTCCATCCGTGCCAGGGGCTCCCCGAGACAGGTGCGGCGGCCTGGGGGTGGGCACAGGGGCTCAGCAAGTCTGGGGGGCTGGGGCCCCCCACCCCACCCCACAGCCAGGCATCCACAGGCACCTGCTGAGAAAGGCATGAAGGCCTCCTGCTTCACGAAGTGGCCCTGGGCGTCCAGGAAGTGCTCCGGGTGGAAGCGGAAAGGCTTCTCCCAGCAGCTCTCGTCCTTCAGCACCGAGGACAGGTTCAGGAGGAGCGTCGTGCCCTGTGTGGAGACGCCGCTGTGCTGGGGCCTGGCAGGGGATGCCTGAGCAGGGGACGCGGTGACCCAGCCACCCCTGTATCCACAGACACACTCCCTGGCAGGCACACCCTGACCCCACCCACGTAAAGTCCACTTGGGAAGTCCCCTCAATCCCTTGCTCCCCCCACAGATCAGGGGAGGCGTCTCCCATGGCAGGGACGATGTCTCCTGCAGGCTGGGACTGGACCCCATGCCCAGTGGGCTGGACACACAGGATGGATGGACAGACGCCTGTCCGTATCTCCAGGCCAGCGCCCTGCAGGGGCTGTGAGCTGGCAGGTGGTCTTAGGTCCAGGGTGAGGGGGTCGCGGCCCTACCTTGGGGATGACGAAGCCCTGCACTTCGGTGTCGCGGGTGGTCATGTGGGGCACGTTCAGTGGCAGGATGTCTCCGAAGCGCTGCACCTCGTGCACCACGGCTGTGGTGTAGGGCAGGCGGGCCTGGTCAGCCAGCTCAGGTTTCCGGCCCTGCCCGATCACCTCGTCGATCTCCTGCTGGACACGACCTGGCAGACGAGTCCCCGATAAGCCAGCACCAGGGCCCCCCCACCCCCCTGCCCTCAAAGGGAACTTTCTCTGTAGCCATGTGTCCCCGTGCCCTGTGACGGTAGCCAGGGCCCAGCCCTGCCGTACCCCTGACCCTGCCGTACAAGTGGAGCTGGGGGTGGGCATGGGGTGTGGAGTGCGCCTGATTCTGCCCGGTTCTCACGCTGCACGTCTGGGTGCAGGATCATGAGCAGGAGCGCCCAGGCCAGCGTCGTGGAGGTGGTCACCATGCCGGCCGAGAACAGGTCTGCGACCACCATACGCAGGTTCTCATCAGTGAAGCTGCTCTCGGGGTTCCCCTGGGCCTGGGCAGAGAACAGAGGGGTTCAAAGGGGGCAGAGG
>PVJH01046490.1:0-11813 GCA_004026705.1 Nesogale talazaci | reverse complement strand
CTTGCTCCTGGAGAGCTGCTGCTGGATGTGAACCACCAAGCCAGTGGGCTGCAGTCCTGCACTCAACCACTACGCCACCGGGGCTCAGCCCTAGGACTTTTTTAAAATGCCACGAGACGCAGGAAAATTTGTTTGAAAGCGGGGTGGTCTGGCCGAAAGCAGGACGTCTGGTCACTTTACCTTAGAGCCCTCTGTCATTGAAGAACACCCAAGCATAAGGCCCAAATCCAAAGCCGACAGCCCTCAGGTTGCTTCTAAGTCCTGGGCAGCCAGAGGTTTCTGAGACTGCCACTCTTGGCTGGAGCAGACGGCCTCTCCTCTCTCCCGCTGAGCGGCGACTGGGTGTGAACTGGCAACCTCGTGGTTCCCAGTCCGACACTCACCCACCCAGCAGCGCCCCCTGGGTTCCACAACGTCACCGCCATCGTGCACGGAGGGAGCAAACGGAGAGCACTTAGGCCAAAAAGCCACTCCCGTGCCTCCTAACAACTTAAAAAATGACTCACTCAAGAGCCTCCTCTCTGCTTTGCCAAACAAATGAAATCCCCGTGACCTGCAACCATCACCTTCAGGTGTCTCCCCTGCGACATCAGAGCTGCATGGTCCCACGGAAAGAGGCACGGAGGGCTCCGAGCTTCGGCTTGGGTGGTGGCAGCGGCACCCTTTGCAATACCCTCCACGCATGGGAGCCCTCCAACCGCCCCCACGGACGAGTTCCTTGGCAGGGCTGACCAAGGGCAAAGGCATGAAATCCTGACGGGTCCTGGCCACCCGCACGTTGGGAATACTGTGCCGGTGGGGTGGGGGGTGGGGGGCAGTCATGAGAGACCACCTATCGCAGGAGTCCGTCCATGGGAGATGTTCGGAACGGGCAAGCCCACCGACAGAAAACAGATGCGTGGTGGTCTGGAGCGCGAGCGGGTGGAGGCGCCTGGGGGGAGCCGTGGCGGCAGGTGGAGCGGCTGACGGCAAGGTCGGCGGTTTGAAACCACCAGCCGCTGCGTAGGAGAAAGACGAGGCTGTCTGCTCCTGTTACAGAGTGGCAGTCCCAGAGGCCCCGTGACAGGGAGTTTGGTTTGGAGGGTGTTGTGGGTGTGTGTGTTTTAGTGGGGACAAAGGAGATGGGGGGTGGGCGAAGATGACGGCCAAGGGGTGGGATTTCTTCCGGCGTGATGAGAAGGCTCCAAAAATCGATGATGCTGCTGGAGTGTAACTGTGTGAGTCTATTAAAACCCACTGCACTATAAACTGCACGTGGGGATGTAAGCTCTCTATCAAGCTGATTTTAAAAAAAATCAATAAATCCGACTTATCGATTTTACATCAGGGAAGCTAATTTGAAAAACCACCCCCTTCACTCCGTTCCCCTCCGCAAACATAAAGGGAGCGTCACTGCTAGCACCGTCTCCATTGTGTTAGTTTGTGTAGACGAGAGAAAACAAACTCATAAACGTGCATATGGATGTAAGGGAGAGGTTTCTATGCAAGAGGAATGGGACATTGAGAAAGCATCCCAACCCAGTCCAGTTCAAAGTCATAAGTCCGATATTAGCTCATATGTCCAATATCAGTCTATAATGTCTCCTTCCGACTCACGAAGTCACAGGCCAGTGGGTGCAGAGTCCCAGCACTGGCAGGGGTCTCCCATGGCTCCTTGTTTCCATCTATAGCATCCAGTGGTGGTAGAAACAACTCAGTGCTGGCAGGGCTCTCCACGTGACTTCTCCAGCTTCAGAGGTTCCATCAGGGCAAGCCTGTGTGGCTTCTCTGCCGGTTCCTCCTTTCTCCAGGAATCAGGATTGATCAGCATGCTGTCATCTTGTCTTGCCAGGAGTTCATCGTCTCGGAGACGGACTCCCAACAACTGGGGAGAGAGCTTCTCGTCTCCACGAGGGAGATATCACAAGATTTCCCAGAAGTCTCAGGAGAAAGGCAGGCCCACACAGAGAGGCCTCATTGGTTACTCAATGACTATCTCCAGATTGACAGGCTAGACTCCACCCTTACATCTCAATCATGAAATGGACATAGATACATGACCGCCACATCCATCATAAAGGAAGCCCTCATCATCACCACCGTCACCAGGACTCTGGAGAAAGGAAGAGTGCTGATCCAATTTTCTTTTCTTTGGTCTTGTTTTCTTGATGGCACTAGGACACCTGTCCTGGCATTTGCATAAAACTAGAATGGAGATCCCACCAGGCTAGGACAGACACGTCCTCTCTCTGCCAAGGCCAAGCGTGGTGCGTCCTGGGTCCCTTGGTGGGTCCCCCACGGCAAGGCCAGCAGTTTGAACCCACCGGCCACCCCTCGGGAAAGAGCGAAGGCTTCCTCCTCCTGTAGAGACATCTAGGCAGGGCAGTCCTGTCCATGGCACCACTGAGAGTCAGAAGAGATGCGACAGCGATGAGTTTGAGAGGGGAGAATGACCACCTGGTGGAGGGAGGGCTGAACGTGTGTGTGTGTTGGGCATGTAAACACGGCACTCTCAATTTCTGAACCACGTTCTGCACCCTAACTCTGCCCCACCTGGGAGCTGCTTGAAAGAGAGTCTCTCTTTGGAAGTGACCTGAACCTGTGGAAATCGCTTGTGGCAGTGACCTCACTTCCTGCCATCTTGAGGAAACGGATGGAGTCTATGCTGTCAATCAGGCTGCAGCGGGATGACCTCATTTGGAGGTGCCACGAAGATCGATAGCTCACTGGAGCCTCTGCCTTCCCCTTCCTGCTGCTGAGACACTCAGAGAGCTGGAGGAGCCACGTGGAGCCCCACGCCAGTGTTGAGAGGCTTCCACCGCCACTGGATCCCCAAGACCTTCCACCCGCTGGCCTGTGATCGTTCCGCACTTGGCATCATTGCATGTGTTGCGTGAGTCTGCAGAGGGATTTATGGACTAGTCTCGGACTTACAGATGCGTCCGGGCTGGGCTGGGATATTTTCTCAATATGCACTTCCTCTTTTTCTATAAAGCGCTTCCTTACCCACACATGAGTGTCTATGGATGCGTTTCTCTAGTCAATCCAGACTAGCCCATTGCTATACGAATATTCCTCTACAAAGAACCGCAACCCTCCGGGTGGATTCTGACTCACCGCGACCCAGGAGGACAGAGGAGGACTACTCCCTCCGGCTTACGACTCTGTCCATCCTTCCGGAAGCACACTGCCCCTGCTTTCCCCGGAAGAGCAGCTGGTGGAATTGAGCCGCTGATCTGTCAGTCAGCAGCCCAACACCTCCTCCCTGGTGGCACCTGGCAGCCTTTGAAAAGCTGGGCCCCACAGCTTAACCCAATCGAGCATCTAAAACCGCATATCTTGACTTTATGTACGTCCCAAACACGTTCATGTGTATGGGCAGAAGAGCCAAGTGTTTGCTGTTGTCACCGTTTTTCAAGTGCTCCATTAGGTGTAGCTACTTTCATTAGAACATGCGGCCAGGACGGCCGTTTCCAAACGCTTTCCACCACTCCGAACAGAAGCTTGGTGCCCCGTTAGCCCCCTGCCCCCGCTCCTGGTAACCCCTCAAAAACTCTTGCCCCTGCTTCTCAGTCTGTGCTGGCGAGAAACACTGAAAAGACCACCACGGGCCGCCAACAGAACAGACATCCGTCTGGGAAGAAGCACAGGCAGATGCTCCTGAGAGGCCAGGAGAGTAAGACTTCATCTCATGGACTTTGGACACGTTGTCCAGCGAGACCAGTCCCCGGAGAGGGACGTCGTGCTGGGTCAACAGAAAGAGCAGGACCCCTGGCGAGAGGGAGCGGCCCGGGCGACCACGAGAGAGGCTTGGACCTAAGAGCCAGTGAGCGGCTGGGCTAGCAGCCGACAGCGTTTCGCTCAGGTGTGCGTTGGGCCCCTGGGGGTCAGAGCCGGCTCCCCAGCAAGTACCAACAGCTGCTCTTTGTGGGCAGACCCCGGGCTCTCGGGGCAGGCCAAGCAGGACACTCCCACCCCCGAGTCAGAATGGACTCCGTGGCTGTGGGTTCGGCGTGGGCTGAAGCGGTTTCCTTGAAGTCCTTTTGCACAATGCCTCTCTTGTTCCCATTATCATTTCGACACCACATTCCTCGGAAGAACGGGCACGTTCTCAGAAAGAACTCCACAATCTGAGGCCCACCCTATCCGTGTCCCTCGACGGAATCTGACAAAACCCGGCTGACCAGGCTATTTCCAGGGACTACCCAAAGTACGCCTGGTGAGGTTTCTCGTCTTGTTTCTAAGTTCCAGTGGCTTTTTAAAGCACAGACGGTGCTCTTTAGTTAAATGGGGGCTTTACTGACTATTGGGGATCGTGTGCAGCCAAGGTGGGGGTGTCATCGGTCCCATTACTCCCTGTGGTTTACCCCCATCTGACTCTCATTCCTGTTCCAGGCTGGTGCCCTGGGAGATGGTAGGAGTTGAGGTTCCTGCCCTGGAGGGCAGCAGGGCTGATCGGCCCCGCAAGGGAACCAGATGCATTCACCCCATTTGACAAGCTAGGTTCCAGAAGAGTGGGGGGTGAGGTTGGGATGGGAGGTGCAATGTTTGGGCTCAGCTGTAAAAGAAACGGTCTACTGCTCATAGCCACCTAGAGGCACCACGGAAGAAAGACCTGGCGGCTGGCAGTCCTTGGTACATAGCCCCGGAAGAGTCAAGGGACCACTTTCTCCACAGTCCACCTACCCCCACCCCCGTTGCCTTGGATCAGAATCCATCTGATGGAGATGTGTCTTTTCTGGGGTGGAGGGCGGCAGCCTGGGACCCAGAGAGGGCAGCGCTCACCCGCAGACACGATGACTACACATAGGACTCAGAGGCCTTTCTGGGCGGTGTCCAGCCCTTGCTCTGACCCCGGGGTCCCTCCATGGTGATACCTAGACAAGCCTCAAAGTCCCTGAAGACCACACCCACTGCCCCCAAGTCCACCCTGTTGGAGCCGGAAGAACTGCCCCTGTGGGTATCTGAGACCTCGTCTCTCTCCCCCAGAGCCACTGGGGGTTTCGAACCACTGACCTTGGAATTAGCAGCCTACCGGGCAATTGCTGCCCTGCCAGGGCCCCTACTACGGATATGGGGGGCCGCATGGTTCTCTGTGGTGGGGCTGTCCTGCACCCCGCCATGTGTTGGGCACACAGACCCCCAGCTGGGTCAGCCCCATGTCACTGCTCTACTGGCCTACCCGCCACCCTCCCCTCCAGACAGTGCGCTGGAAGCTTCTGGAAGGAAGGCGGGATCTGTTGCTTACTCCTCTCTCGCTCCGACTCCCGAGAGTGTCCCAGGCAGAGAGGACAGGGCATGCCCGGCAGGCAAGGTCCGTCTGGGACAAGCCAGTTCGAGCGTGTGAAATGAGCGGGGAATGGTGAGAGCACCAACACGGCCCCGGGTCCCCAGACTGAGGTGGCCTGAGCCCCACCCGCCCTTGCAGGATACACACACACACACACACACACCTCGCCCCCTCTCAGTCCTTTTGACGCAACACGGCCCTGGCCATGGAAAACCTTTTACCGTCTACACAGCGCATCACGCAGGACTGCGGGTGGGTCTCGACTCTGGCTCAGCCCCTCTGCACATCCTTCCAGCATCCTGCGGGGGCTGCCTTGCCTCCCGGCCCAGTGCGCCAATTCTCCTGGCTGGCAGTTCAAAACCTATCACCAGCTCCGAGGGAGAGAGACTGGGCTTTTGACTCCCATGATCAGTGACAGTCTCAGAAGTCCCCAGTGTATGTTCTTGTGTATGTGTGTGCGTGTATGTATGTATGCTTGTGTATGTGTATATGTGCGTGTATATGTGTGCATGTATGTATGTGCATGTTTGCATGTGTCTTTATGTGTGTATGCGTGTGTGTATGTGTGTGCATGCATGTGTGTATGTGTGCATTGTTCATGTGTGTGTATGCGTATGTATCTGTATGGTGTGTGTGCATGCGTGTGCGCGCCTGTGGGCATGTCTGTATGTGTATGTGTGTGCATGCGTGTGTGCATGTCTGTATGTGTATGTTTGTGTGCATGTGTGTATGTGCATGTGTGTGCGTGTCCTTGTGTGTGTCCGTCTGTGTGAGTCAGCCTGGGCTGACTTTCCGGGAACTACGGAGAAGCCCCCACTCTCTTGCACCCTCTGCTGGCCACGTGTTCACAGGCTGTGGCGCCCCACACAAGCTGGCAGCACACGGTATGGAAACAGGACTCGGGTCTCTCGTTCCTTTCCTTCTTTGTTAGTACCTCACCTTCCTGGGGGCCCTCTCAGCTCTGATCATAAGCCACCCATCCACTGCATCAAGCCCATTTGTACATGTGTTGCCATCATCATTTTCCAAACAATTTCTCTCTATGTGAGCCCTTGGTATCAGCTCCTCTGTTCCCCCTCCTTCCCCCACCCTTGTGAACCCTTGATCAATTATAAATTGCTGTTAGTTTTGTACCTGACACCGTCTCCTGGTCTCCCTTCACCCACGTTTCTGTTGTTCCTCTAGCTCAAGTGGTGGGGGTGGGGGAGGTTATACATCGAACGTTGCGATCGGTTCCCCCTTTCCCCCCTTCTCCCCCCACCTTTCCTGGACCTCCTGATATCACTACTCTGGTGCCTGTCCCTGAGGGGTTCCTCTGTCCTGGATTCCATGTGTCAAGAGCTCTTATCTGCCCCCGTGTACATGCTCTGGTCTAGCCGGATTTGTGAGGGAGAACTGGGTCATGACGTGGGGGCAGGGCTGGCGCATTAGAGAACTAGAGGAACCTCGTGGAACCCTTCACTTCTGGATCCTTGTACCCAGCGTGGCCCCCGACACAGGAAACAAACACAGGAAACAAACAAACAAACAAAAACCAGTGCCATCGAATCCGTTCAGTGCCTCTGACCCTCTGAGACAGGGCAGAATGGACTCTATGGGTTTCCACAACAGTCACTCTTTTATGGGAGCAGAAAGCCCCATCTTTCTCCCAGAGAGCGGTCAGTGTGTCTGAACTGCTGCCCTTGTGACTAGCAGCCCAACATAGAACCCACCAGGCCCCCCCTCGGAGAGGGCATGGATGAAAGGGATGAATCCGTGCACACACACAGAACATGGAACCAGGAAGTCCAGGGGGAGGCACCATGAGCGTTCTGAGACAGCACTTGATACAAATAAAACCGCTTTTAGGCAAAAAAAAAAAAAATTCGGCAATGAACTTGCTTGTCATTGAAGACTCCAAGTCCCCCTCAGTCTTCCTCCATTTAGAATTAAACTTTAGGCGTGTGGGGTGAGGGATCTGGAGGGGTCTGATGCTTCCTTTTTAAAGGGCTCACATAGAAAGCAAATGCTTACAAAGTGGTGGTGGCAACATGTGCACAAATACGCCGGGAACTACTGCTGTAGGGGCCATTAGAGGAGTTATAAGAGCCCCCGACAAAAGGATTCACAAATAAGCAGACTCCATACATGGACACAGCCGTCTCCAGAAATGAACTCAACACCAATCGCCTATTCTGCCCTCTACTACAAAATGCTCTAGCGAGACATGAAGGTGCACGCTCACAGCTGCGGGGCTTTGTAAGCAGCGAGTGATCCCGGCTGCAGCGCTGAGTGTCCACCAGCTCCCCCACAGGCTGCGTGCCAGGCAGAGCTGAGGCCTGGGGGTCTGGGTGAGGGAGCCACAGCCACACCGACTCCCACGGGAAACCAGAGAAGAACGCAAGAGCTGGTGCCGCCAATGCTGCCAACGCCGCCAACGCCGGTCAGGGGCCTCAGGCCGTGCCGCCAGCGGCTGCCTGAGACGGTGGGCAGCTGGATGGCCATGGACAGACAGATGCAGGGGTGGCCAGCGACGGGGGGCTTGAGGGAAGCTGTTGAGCTCCAAACCAAAGCTTCCACGAATCATGGGGTGACCAGCTCATCTCCCATCTCTACCCACATCACACTACATGTCCACTCTGGTCTGCCATCACTGAGAGGGACCAGCCGATGGGACCCCTCCCCGCACAGCCTCCCTTGCAGGAGTCGACACACACACACATATACACACATACATGCATACACATACAAACACACACACACACACACACACACACACACACACACACCTCAGGGTTTCTTCCCTCATCTGGTAGAGCAATGACATGTCCCCAAAAGGCCACCCCAAGAGGACCCTTCACAAGTCCGTGTCCAGAGTGGAATTGCCCCCTGAGGGTCCCCCTCTCTTGAGGGAGGGACCAGGGGAAGCCTCATCATTCTCCCATGGAGCTTCCAACTGCTGACCTTGAGCGCCTGATGCCTACACTCCTGTCCCAGCAGGCTTCCTTTCCCTGGGAACATCGGCAGCGCAGAGGGCGCTGTTTGAGACTGCTTTCAACAAACCTCTCCGAGCCTCCGTTTCTTTATGGCATTTACACACCCACGAGAGTCCCCGGGGTAATAGACACAGGTCATGCTCTCCATGTCTGCCCAAGAAGTGGGGTCCACTCAGACCAGACGGCCCTTGGGAGAAAGACACCCACCCAGGAGGCCTCGAAGCCAAACTCCCACCTCTGGCCAATTCTGACGCACACAACCCCATGGGGCAGACCTGCCCCCAGGGACTTCTAAGACTGGAACAGGGCTCCAGGGGAGCAGAGAGCCTTCTCCCCTGGGAAGCACCATCTTAAGTACTCTGACAGGAGCATAGCTGGGCCAGGGGTCAGAATCCACGCTGCAGTTACTGTCACAACACACACACACACACACACACACACACACACACACACACACACACCCTCCAGCCTACGGGCCCTATCTCCCCCTCCCCGTTCCCCTTCAGAAGCTCCCACGGCCACCTTCCCCTTGTCACCCATCCAAGTGGCAGTGAGCCGGGCCAAGTGTGGCTGATGGAGGCCCGTTACCCAGAAGCCCCTTGGCCTCGCCCCCAACCCATTCTCTGCCCTCCAGGCGGAGGCTGTTAGACTCAGCCAAGCCGTGGTTGAGCCCTCAGAGCAGATGTCTGGCTAGGCCCTCTGAGAGGAGCAGCTAGGGAGGGACAGAGCACCCCAGGGGCTCCTGGGCGGGGGTCTGGAGTGAGCATGAGTCACATGGTCTGATCCCATGGGTGAGAGAGGTCAGGGGAGTCCTTCGAGCTCCCCGTGTCCTGCAGGCAGCTCCCGGCTGGCCTTTCGTTCTTGCTCCCTAAGCTGCAGCAGCAGCTGTGTCAGTCAGAGCAGAGCCGCCTCGGCCCTGGCCTTGGCAAGGAGTCCAGGGCCCACAAGTGCTGCGGGCACAGCCAGCCCTGGATGGGGTCCCGGGACGGTGTGTCAGGCCCTCCCCCAGGAGCCAGACGGGGGGCAGGCTTTGGAGAGGAGGGGGGTGGAGTGTCCGTTCTTCATGGGCCCCCACCCCCACCCTGGGTGTCTCCTGCCAGCCAGGTGCGCGCTCCACGGCTGGCTCCCTGTCACTTACCGGGACGGGGGATGGGGCTGCGGGCTCCATGCTCTTGTGGGTCTGACAGGCAGAGTGACTCCCGGGCACCTGGCCCCAGGAGTGTCACCTTTCAGTGGGAGGCTGGTGTCATGCATCAGGCCACCGCGGGGGGGAGGGGTTTGGATCGGCCGGGGCCCAACGGGCAAGTCTCCCCGACTTCAGCCCGATGCGCAGCACACCCCAAACCTGTCACCCGAATGAGGGAAGCCATTCGCCCGCCCAGGGCCGTGCCCGGCCCCTCACCTGACCTGGGGTCGGGCACTTGCAGGGCCTGCCCCTTTGGGGCCGGCAGGCCAGAAGGGCCACCTCCCAGCTGTTTGCCCCATCCATCCTGCACTTCGGCCTACTTCAAGACAAGGCAATCGCCCCTTTGCCCAACACAGAGTGCGGCTGCGCTGTTCCCCCTGACGGGATGGCCCAGGGAAACAGGGCGGCCGCCCCGGACTGCCCATCCAGCCCGTCACAGGGGAGTTTGGCGAGTGCAAAACGCCATCCTCGGTGAAGAGTGGGTGGCCAGGGGACCCTGGGGCCTGCCCAGGGACTGACGCAACAGCTGGAGCCAGTCAAGTGTGGGTGGGAACCCAGGCTGCTAGCGGAGCAGGCGGCAGGGCGGGGGTGGCCCCAAGCAGCCTGAGAAGGACAGGCACTGAGGTGGCCGGGCCCAGGAGGACGGACAGCGGACAGACGGAGTGCCACTATCTCCTGCACCAGCGGCCCGCACCACGCAGCGAAGAGTGGCTGTGGTGAGTCCCCTTTCTAGAAACAGAAGTGGGCTCTGCCACTCACAGGCGAGGTGAGCCCCCACGCGGGGACAAGTCCAGGGCCCTCTCTGAGCCTCAGGTGGCTGTGAGCAGTCCCAGAATGCAACGGGCCAATCTGCCCAGAGTCCTTAGCACAGGACACCGTCCACGTACCGAACCTCTGTGTTCTCTTTTCTTGCTCATGGTTAGATACATAGGTGTACGGACACCGAGAAAATGGGCCTCTTAAACTACTTCTAAAATTCATATTTTTCGGGCTGAGCCCCGGTGGCGCAGTGGTTGTGTGTGGGACTGCAGTTCACTGGGTTGGCGGTTCAAATCCACCAGCAGCTCTCCAAGAGCAAGGCTGGGTCTCCTACTCCCACCAGAGGGCAGTGATGCCAAAAAAAATTCATATCTTTCTTGAACCATTGAGTTACTTATTTTGTTTTTTGTTTTTTTTGTTTTTGGGGGCATCACTGCTCTCCGGTGGTGGGAGTAGGAGGTCCAGCTCCACTGCTGGTATTGAACCTCCATCCCAGCGGGCCGCAGTCCCGCGCACAACCACTACGCCACCAGGGCTCAGCCCGAGTTACTTATTTTGTTATAAATTTTGTTATAAATTTTCTTCCCAGGACTATTTTCCAGGCTGCCACACCCTGGCACACTTCACATTCACCATCACAGTGATCTTGTTCCCCAAAGACTTTCGTCACCCAGAAGTGCAATCCCCGTCCAAGATATTTCCTTCCTTCCTTCCTACACCCACCCCACCCACCCCTGGGTGCCAGCCAATGAACTTTGCTCTCGGGACTAAGACCAGCGATGGAAAACGGCCCCCGCAAACCGCCTTCCGTGACAATCGGCCCAAGACCCTGGATCACCAAGAAAGCCCAGACTCCTCCCCGTGTAACAGAAGCCTCCCACGTGTTAACCCAGGCGATGTCGGAGGAGCCCGGGGGACGTGGGGGCTCCTCGTCGGACTGTCATCTTCGACTCCCGTCAAGAGTGACTGTCTCGGAAAGCCACAGGGCAGCTCGCCCTGGGCTGCAGGGTCCCCATGAGCCGGAATGAGCAGCGTCTCCCCCCTGCAGCAGGGAGTCCATTGCAAAGTGGGTTGCTTCCACTGCTTCCCGGCCAGCTCAGGGAAGGGCAGTCTCTCTCGGTGGGTGATTCGGGGAGAGGGGGGGCGCGCTTGCCTGGATGTGTTCTCCATGGAGATGACCATATGGGGGTAACCTCCCCCCCACTGCCCCGTACCAAGCTAGACTCCCTGACATGGAGCCCATGCCCCTCTAGCACCGGGTAGACGTGGCCCGTGTGTCTCTGAGACCAGAGAGCCTCGTCTTTGTCCCCTCAGAGCTACTGCTGTCCTCGTGGCTGCAGCCTTGTGTGTGGGCCACCTGCGACCGGTCTGGCCCTGACTGCTTCGGTTCGCAGGCCCTGGACCCCTCTTAGAAGAAGCCCTTCTATCTAACTGGATGTGGGCGTCCCAATCCTGGTCCCGGGACCCCTCTCTGGCCCCACCTGGAACCGTGACATGCTGATCCTGCCACAGTCACGACCGCATGTCGGTTTCCTCTGTTCCTGATGACGTAGCAACGAGCCCTTGGGTGCCATTAGGACCTCATGCGAGTGGCCTCCCTCATCTGGATGATCCAGCTGTTGGG
>PVJH01046489.1:0-11808 GCA_004026705.1 Nesogale talazaci | reverse complement strand
TTTTCCTTTGCTCATGTATGATATATCAGCTACAATTGAACTCAGTGTGTTCTCATTTATATGTATGATAGATGTTTAATGTTAAGTATAAGCTTGATTTCATTGATGTCTAGAAATTCTATATGGGTAAAAAATTGTGTACAGGTGCCATGTTGGCAAGGGGTGGATTGTGATGGGTAGGTTTGTTATGCCAACATGGTCACAGAAGATTGGTGGATCTGTTGTGACGGCACAGCCAATGAGCGCGCAGGATGAGTTGAGGGGCGGATGTGGGAGGGGCTTCGCAGGTTCCGCCCCCTCTCTCGCTTGTTTCCTGATCTTCAGACTAGAGAGCGGCCTTGTTGGTCCTGTGCCTCGGCCTTCAAGCAACACTACCTGTGGGACACCTAATCGTGGACTGTGTCGCTGTGAGTTGAGGATCCTTCAAGCACTACTTCGCCACGCTTCTGGGATATACATCTCTTGAGCTGGGAACTGTTGGACTCTGTTATCTGGCTGACTGTTGGAGACAGTTGGTGACTGTTGGTGACTGTTGCTCTGCCGTTTGCGGCCTGTAACCAGATAGCCTGGATTGCTCTACTGAGGACTATTCAGCGGCCCTCAAGAATTGAAGCACTGCTAGTCTTGTAGCTGCCTCACGCAAGTGAGTTGGACTGAGCAATCTGTATTGCTTTATAGTTAACTTTCTCTTTTTATTTTATATATCTTAAGTGAGTTGCACCGAGCAATCTGTATTGCCTTATAGTTAACTTGTTATCTTTTTATCTTATATATCTTTCTCAGTATATAAACATATAAAAAGGCATTTCTAGTGTCCTGAATTTTATTTCTCTAGAAGAACCCTGTCTCACACACATCCTTATCACAATCCAGATATAATTCCATTGTTTCAAGCACACTTGGATATTTGTTGCCCTAATCAGTCTCACAACATTTGCTTTTGACTTGAGCCCCTGATATCAGCTCCTCATTTTCCCCTTCCTTTTCTCATCCTCTCACCCTCCCTCCCCACTGATAAGCTAGAAATCATTATTTTTCCACGTCTTACACTGACCAATGTTTCCCCTCACCCATTTTTCTATTGGCCATGTTTGTTCATTTTAAGGCACCCTCATGAGATGAGATATCACTTTCTCAGAGAGAGAAAAATGGGGCCTTCTAGTCCTGTAAAGAGTTCCATTCTCGAAGACTCCCAGGGGCACTTCTACACCCTGTCCTATAGCCTCTCTATGAGACAGCATCAACTCTGCCAGGGAGTTTAATTTTTATTATTATTCTTGGAATAAACCTATGCTTGTATGAACTTTCACACTGCACACATGTCTTTCAAATATTAGCTTATATATTTATGCCTTTGAATACTTCTATCCTTCTTAGCACTGACATATTATTAATTTATATCCTTACCCCAGTCTTATAACCAACAACCATTTTTCCAAGAACTTCTAGGTTATTTCAGTGGAAAATAGTATTAAGAATCAAGATTTGGCTCCAGAAGATCATCATTTTAATTCTAATAAAAGCTGTAATTTAGGATCCAAATGTGTTTAATTTCAACAATAAGATGAAGCTCCCTTTTGCCCTATATAAGAAGACAAATTTTAGATACCCTCTGTATCCCATCGGGCTCACGCTTCTTAATTGGGAGGAAAGGGACACTTTAGGGAATGGTCTTCCCCAGGCTCCGATATTTTGCATCATTCAGGTTAAATACTCCTCCAGGGAAGGCAAAAGAGAAGCATTTCACAGTCAAAATCTTGTTCATGTCTGGGTTTTAGACTATGTGGATTGATATTGTGACCAATTTAGGTGGCCTTCTAGTGAACAAACATGCATGAAATGTATAATGAAAAAGACCCTGGTTCTGGAACAATCAGAGGTTTAATAGCTTCTTGTTGTTATTTTTCCTCATTTGAGTGGGTGTCTTCCAAATGACTGTGGCAAGAAAAGAGAACAACTGACTCTTCCAGACTCTGCATAGAAGTTGGTAAGGTTTTACTGGAAAACAATGCAGTTCTGTTTTGTACTTGGCAAAGATTACTTTGTTGACTTTTATTACAATAACTTTGATCTAGCCCCATAAAACTTACAGTCTGGTAAACTTTATGACAGTTGGATTGTTATGAATTGGAATTAACGTGAGAAGACAGATAGCAACATTTATAGTATGTATCTGCATATAGTGATACAATTATGAATATATTATAATAGATAATGAGTGATATATACTTTATAAAAGTATTCTCACTGAGGCAGTGCCAATTCATTGCAATCATATAGAATAGTGTAGAACTACCCTGTGAATTTCTGAGACTGACAGGTGCTTTTGCACTGTAGACCTTGAAGTTAGACCGATGACTAGCCACCATGGTGCCAGGACCCCAGTAGTCATATATAATAAGACACACTTATACTTATAACTTTATAGATAGAAACTGCAAATACATTTTATCCACTTAGATCACTAACTTGATCTCATAAGAACAACATGAGATGAGTAGTACTTTATGCCTTTGCAAGGACTATATACTAATTTAATTGATTAAAAATACCTTTAAAAAAACTTTACTTGTGTTTGAAAACAAAATCTACCTGGTATTTCAACTTCAATATCTTAAATTATGACGGCATCAAATATATTTTCAAATGTTTAATTCTTCACATGGGAAAATAGCCTCTCAATTTTTATTTATTTATTTTTGTCCACTATTCTTCTGTATTGACTTAAAAATCAAAGATAGATGAGATCTACTTAAAAAACCCAAAACTATGCCTGAAAATGTGTTACAAATGCAATTTACCTGCTTGACCCTAATTTTGCTTTTGACTCTGCTGCTAAGGGGCAGAATAAAGTAATAATGCACATAAAAGAAGATGCAGAATTTCTGGCTGCTACTATTGTTGTTCGGCATTGCTGAGTTGGCTGTACCTCATAGCATATCCACATATAATATGACGAATGTGAAGTTGCTCATTCCTACACCTTCTTAGTGATCATTGCTATACTTCGGCTTGTGATTGCAGCCATCGTGTCAATGCAGTTCATTGGGAATCTTTCTCTTTTCCTCTGAGCCTCACTTTACCAAGCATGCTGTTCACCTGCAGGGATTAGCCTCTCTAACATGTCCATAGTAAGTGAGATGAAGTGTCATCATTCTTGTTTCTATAGAGAATTTTATTTGTACTTATTCTGAGAAATCTTTATTGTTCTTTGGCCATCCAAGATAGGTTCCATTTTCTTAACAGACATCATAAAAAAGCTGCAACAAGTCATCTCAGTCTGTTTTATTCATTTCCCAAGCTCACATTTCATAAAAAAGTTTTACTTGTATTTGAAAACAAAATCTATCTGGTCTTTGAATTTCAATGTCTTAAGTTAAAATGAAATAAAATATCTTTCCACGTGTTCAATTCTTTAGATAAGAATTTAGCATGTCGAAAATTATTTATTAATTTTATAATTAAATAAATATGTCCTTTGTTTTTCTGCATTGATTTAAAAGTAAAAGTTACTGAAATTCCTTGACCTGCACAAAGGCATGTATTTATAGGTATATTAATAGCAGACATTACCTTTCTACTTCAACTTCTCTTACTTAAAATTAAGAGTAAAGAAAATTGCAAACAGAAGAGACACAACAAAAAAATTGAAAAATTTCTATTATGCCTTGGAATTGTTTAGCTCTTTTCTAGATTCTTACTGCACAAGTTGTGAGCATGACATTCTTAAAAGATTTTCAGATATCTGGTTTATGTTTTCCTACTTTTTCTTAACTATACCTTAGCTAAGGTTTATCCTGTTTCTTAAGAAACTATGTTAAAAGAACACCCCAAAAGTTATGAATTGGGAGAGAATGTAACTTTGGTTAATGTGGTGTGATAAAACTTTATATGTGGACTATTATAAGGTTTAACCATTACGTACGTGCTTTGAATTAAGCACGTACAATCACATTCTCTCTCTCTCTCTGTCTGTTCACCACTCTACTTTTCATGAATGCTTGCTGACACCTGAAGGTAAGTATTTAGCTCATTTAATTATTCACTGATAGAAAATATTTAAATTTATATTAGTTATTTTCAATGAACCACTTATTTTTTCATGATTTTCCTATCAACAACTAAAACCACAATTTAAATATCTAGCTATTTTGTGTATCATGTTGTTCATAAAAGCCAATAAGCAGAGATGCAAATGCTCCCAGGTAAGTACAACATCCATGATCAGGCAAAAAGTATTTGAACTACAAAGGCAGCGTTGATTTTATAAGCTATTTGTTTTCTGCTTCCAGATTAATTATTCTAACTACTTCTTCCCCACCTCTACTGAAACAATGCATCAAAATAAGAGTGTTACTGAGTTCGTACTGTTAGGATTGACACAGGATCCTATGAAGCAGAAAATGGTGTTCATAATCTTCTTACTTTTCTATGCTGGAACTGTCATGGGAAATTTGCTCATCATTGTGACCATCAAGTTCAGTCGATCTCTAGGGAGTCCCATGTACTTCTTTTTATTTTACTTATCCTTAGCTGATACCTGCTTTTCAACTTCGACTGCCCCGAGACTACTTGCAGATGCTCTCTCTGGAAAGAAAGCTATAGCCTACAATGAATGCATGACACAAGTCTTTGCACTGCATTTATTTGGTGCTTTGGAGATCTTTGTCCTCGTCCTCATGGCAGCTGATCGCTATGTGGCCATCTGCAAGCCTTTGCGTTACCCAACCATTATGAGAAGACAGGTCTGCATCATCTTGATTATCCTTGCCTGGATAGGATCTTTTATACATTCTATTGCTCAGATTGCCTTGGTCTTGAAACTGCCCTTCTGTGGACCCAATTTGATAGATCATTATTGCTGTGATCTTCAGCCCTTGTTGAAGCTTGCCTGTATGGACACTTATGAGATCAACCTCCTGTTAGTGTCCAATAGTGGGGCCATTTGCACAAGTAGTTTCTTGCTTCTGATGATCTCATACTTTGTCATCCTGCATTCGCTGCGAAATCACAGTGCAGAAGGGCGGAAAAAGGCCCTCTCTACTTGCACATCTCACATCATTGTGGTCATCTTATTCTTTGGTCCATGCATATTCATATACACACGTCCACCAACCACTTTTCATATGGACAAGTTGGTGGCAGTGTTTTACACTATTGGTACACCTTTTCTGAATCCCCTCATCTATACCTTACGGAATGCCGAAGTAAAGAATGCCATGAGAAAGCTATGGCATATCAAAATTGCCTCAGAAAACAAACAATGAAATAAGGATATCATGGCATATCCAACAATAGAATTAGATCTGCACAGACACCAAACTGTTGTGTGTATTATTGTACAATAGTCTATCGATATAAAATCGGAACTGTCTTTATTGTTAACAATAGAAATGTCTAGTATTTAACGTCAGAGGCAGATTCCATTTCAGAATAATTAAGGCCATTATGGACCAATGTGACATCAACTTGGATCAATATTTTCCTGAAATCTCAATTCTGCCATTGCTGACCATCACAATACATTATAACCCAGAAT
This sequence comes from Nesogale talazaci, assembly GCA_004026705.1. Lineage (NCBI taxonomy): Eukaryota > Metazoa > Chordata > Mammalia > Afrosoricida > Tenrecidae > Nesogale > Nesogale talazaci. The sequence goes on along the minus strand of PVJH01046489.1, from coordinate 6,269 downwards.
CTATACTCTTTGATAAGCCAGGAAAATTGGGAGAATCTATAAATGAGGGCATCCAATCTCTATAATCATTCTTTATTTTAAAATACATTTTAAAAATGTAATCTATTTTGAACCTGCAGGCCAATTGAACTCAGTGTATTAGATCATCCTTTCTGTTTTATCACCTATTTATGCTTGAATATTTCCATCTCTGTAAATCAGAGACTTTTTTGCATACTATTCTAAACTAAATATTTCTCAGTTAACTTTGGATATTAAAATAAATAAAGGCTGTTGAATGTAGATGCATTTTAGAAATAGCTCTGGCTAAAAGATAAACAGGAATATATTAGACTATTTGAAAGTTCTTTAAAATGGAACACAAGTGTGTCATCTTAGGGATCATTTGTCATCTCCCTATTTGTGAATTATGAAGTACACAATATGGACAAGTACACAATTTGTGACAATTGTTAATAAGCCATTGAATTATTTATATGGGACAAAAATAAAGAACATCAACTAGAAAGGCTGCATTAGACATTTAGGACCCTGTGGGATTAGGAATATGGTGTAAGAACAATTAGGAGAAAGAGAACAAGATAAGTTGCATAATTTAAAGAATATGAGAGAGCATGCTCATGAAATTCTGGAATCAGTATGTAGTCAACTATGTATACTCCTACTCTTGACAATAGCAAAGTAGCATATAGTGAAGTAATATTTTGGATATCCATATGTATAATTTACCCCAATGTATTCTAAACATATATCTACCACATGTCACTAGTCGTCTGTCCATAATAATGTTCTAGTGCTTTTAAGAATTTTTACAGGAGCTGAAAGCTTCATGTTTCTCCCTAAAAATGACTGGTACTATTAACCATCTGTGCAGTTAGCAGCAAATTAAGGTTAATCCACCATGCCACCAGGGTTCCTGATCCAAGCCTATGTGCTTCTTTTATTCAATTTCTATGTGTTTGACTAAAATGAAGAAGCCTAATGTCCAAGGTCTTTGCTGTTACCTGGTATAGCTCCCAGTCTTTGAAAGCAGGTTTATCCAATGGTCATCCTGGTACATAAATTATAGTTTGTGGAACATTTGTAATGAGATTATCAGAACACACAATAAAATAAGGCAATGTGTGTAATTTTAGATAACATTTTGTCTAAGTGATTTTTACTGCAATCAAATGGATCTGGGAAAATATCATATTTGGGAAGAGAAGAATGGAATGTCTATTTGAATAGAATTACCTTGGAAATATCTGGGGTATGTTATGACCTTCTCATAGGTAACTCTGAGATCTTAAAGAAGAAACAAAGAAAGTCTAAGCATAATGAAAAACAAATCCAATGCCTTCAAGTTGATTCTGACATACAGTGACTATAGGGCAGGACAGAGCTGCCCCAGAAGTCTTTTGAAGGGGTGAATCCCTACCGAAGGGAAAACCACTCTTTTGTGTTCTTTTATGCCACAAGGGCTTCTCCAAGTCTCTACATTATTCTGTTTCAAGAATTACCTAGAATTAGATACAGAGCTGAAGAAATATGGAAAGGAAAGTAGCATTACAGATCAATGATGTCATGTAGAAGAGCTGCAGCACGCACAATCTAATACAGCTTTCAGTCTCTCCTGCTGTACTCATTCGTGACTCTAAAGTTTCTCCAGTTCGTGATAACTTAATGCATTCTGGAGTATATTAGAGTATTCTTTCAATAAAAATGGTATTACTTTAGTAACTTTCAGTTTCTAATAGCATCATCAACTACGGAATAGAATTTCTTAAATTGCACCTTATGCCCATCAGCTAAGCAAAACAGCAGATTGGTTCTTTCATACATTTATTTAAGAGTCATGTCACCAGATGAGATATTTTACTAAAAGAATACTAGAAAGAAAGACTAGCAAGTAATCTTTGTTCAAGATTTTCTTCAGTGGATTCATATATAATTTCATCATATTTTCTGCTAATATGTCCTCTTCTAAAAAGACTCAATAGAAATGAAAAGCATGATGACTCTGCTGCATGGAATTCCCTGATGTAACTGTTTCCTTTCTGAATCTCTCTTCTAGATCTCCAAGTCTTCCAAGCACAACAATCACCCTCTCCCCCTACTCACAAAGCTTGCTTCTTTTATTTAGATAAAAACAGTACACAATGCTTATTACCTCAGTCACTTGTGCAAAACCTTTTTTCTCTTTTAATTAATCATCCTATTGGGAGGTTCTTACAACTTTTATAACAATACATCCTTCACTTGTACAAATGTTGCCATCAATATAGTCAAAATATTTTCTTTCAACTTGAGTACTTGGCAGCAGCTCCTCTTTTTCCTCTCTCCACCCCACCTTCCCAACCTCTAGAATATATATAAATTGATATGTTTCTATCTTATACTGTTCATTGTCCCTCTTCACCAAAATCTCTGCTATTCCCCCCCCCCAGGGTGTGTGTCTGTCTATATATCCAAATTTGTGATTGATGCGTTTCTTCTTACTACCCCCCCCCCCCCAGTGCCACTACCCCCTATTGGGACTCCATTACTCTTCCTGATGGTTTTTATGTGTCTTGAATTCCATGTGTTGATAAGGTGTACTCCACTTTAGCTGGAGGTGTAAGGTAGAAATGGGCCATGGTGGGGGCAGGGGTGTGCATCAGGGATTAGAGGAATGATGTGTATTTCACTGGTGTTATACTGCAAACTGGTTGAATCGTCCCTTCACTGTAACCATTCTGTGGAGTGATGTGCAATTATCTATGGATGGGCTATGGATCTCCACTCCAATCCCCCACATTTACATCTATATTATTGTTTGTTTGGGATCTTTTCATACAAGATTTGTCAAGACCTCAAGTTCACAAAGTCTGATGTGCTTCCTCTATGGGGCTTACTTGCTTCCATGCTAGATGGCCAATTGTTTTTGCATGCTGCTATGACCCCACACACTATATCTTTTGATAGCCAAGTATCACCAGCTTTCTTCACCACATTTGCTAATGCATGCATTTTGCCTTGAGAGGTCATGTTGGGAAGGTCCCCATGGCAAATTTCATCTCCACTTTCTTAGGGAATAGATTATAGTATTTTTCATGGGTATGATCACAGTGTAAAATATGGACATGTTCTTATTCTTCTTTTCATTTCCACCAGGGAGAACCAAAGTAGAGGTGAGCCTTAAAAATAAAATCACAATTATAGACAAGAACTACAGGTCAAGATCGTTCCCTATCATAGGTCCTGAAATGGGACAATGTAAGTATCTAAGAAACCATAGAACAACAAGCACCACTGCCACCCTCCCAGAACTGGCAGTAAGAAAATAGCAGCAGCTATAACGCACTGTAGCTACACATATATAACAGTAAATATACAGTAAATATACACATATATAATAGTATACACATATATACAGTAAATAACAGTAAATATACACATATATAACAGCTTAAATATAACAGTAATGAAGATGATTAGTACCAAAGAGTGGTTCTTTCTTTTGTATATAAGGACAGTGTGAGCCAGAATTAACTTGGTATCATTTAATAACAAGATACTAACAATGTGACTGTTTTGAACACCACAAAGAATAGGTTGACCAAACCTTTCTCCCAGACCTCTGATGAGCATGGTCTACCTGTAATGGTTCATGAGGATCATGTAATCAATGCTTGCAGATGTACAGCACAGCTGTCAAATGCCATGAAAGCCAAAATGCCATATTCACACTTGGTAGTGAATGGGAGTGAAGACCTGCTTGCGGTTGCTACAGGACATGTTTTCCTCAAGCAGTAGTCTCTGATCAGTCAGAGGACCACAGAGGTGGGTTGGTACAAGTCTTTCAGGGAGAAGTGTAGCACACTTATTGTTCAATTACATGATTGGAAATGATTATGAGTAAGACAATGAAGTTCCCACTAAGAGAGAAACAACATAGCTGGAAGAAGGCCAGAAGGAAAAGCGCTATTCACTATTTTCCCTATCATCCCCCCAATACAAATTAATTTACAGTGTTATGGTTTTCCATGGGGCTGAGTTCAGACTACCCACGAGAAATCTAATCTATCTGAAAGGACACAGGACACAATGCCATTTAAAAACTATACTGGGGATAGTAAAAAATTGCAAAATAGTAGAGATCCTAGTGCATTTATGAGCTAAACTGTTTTTCCCTTAAATCTAAATGTAGTTTATTATTTCATGCAGGTAATATCTAAATAAGAGCAATAAAATAGGTTCACAAAGTAGATTATAGGAAATAGTTTTAAGATATTAGTGATAAAAGATTGAATAACCTGACCAACAGGCACCCAACAATAAATCCAAACTTATTATTTAAGATTTATCCATATTGTTTCTTTTCAAAATTATTTTGTTGGGAGATTTTGCAACTCTTATCAAAGTTCATATGTACATACACATGTCAAGCACATCTGTACGAAGTTTGCCCTCATCATTCTAAAAATTATCTTTCTACTTAAGCCTTTTATGTCAGCTCTTCATTTTCCCTTTCTCCTTCCCTCCCTCATGAACCCATGATAAATGAAAGATCCCCACTTAACCCCCAAATACTATCACACTTTACCCCATTTTCTTTTGTTCTTCTCCCTAGAAAATGATATATGTAGGTAACTGTGATGGGTTCCCCCTTTCTCTGCCCACCTTCCGCTTCCCTTCCCTGGTATCTCTAGTCTCTGTATTAGTCCTGAGGGGTTAATCTATTCTGGATTCTCTGTATTGTGAGCTCTTATATGTATCAGTGTACATGTTCTGGCCTAGTCAGATTTGTAGGTAGAGTTAAGTTCATGATTGTTTGGGGTGGGGGAGAAACATTAAAGACATAGAGGAAAGTTGCATATATCACTGATGCTATACTCCACCCTGATGGGCTCATCTTTTCCTAGCAACCCTTCTGTAAAGGAAAGTTCAGTTGCCTCCAGTTGGACTTTGGGTCTCCACTCCACACTCCTCCTCATTCACAATGACATGAATTTTTGTTCTTTGATGCCTGATACTTGATCTTATCAATACTTCATGATCACACAGACTGATGTGCTTTTTCTATCTGTGCTTTGTTGCTTCTCCGCTGGATGGCAGCTTGTTTATTGTCAAGCCTTTAAGACCCCACATGCCAAATATTTTGATAGCTAGGCACCATAAGCTTTCTTCTCTCCATTTACTTATGAACCCATTTTGCCTTCAATGATCACGTTGAGAAGGTGAGCATCACAAGATGCTGGATGATTATAACAAAATGATCTTGAGTTGAGAGAGTGGTTGAGTCAAGGCCCAATGTGGAACAAAGCAAAGAAAGACTCCTTCTCCTGCAAGAGGTTGCCAGCCCACTATTTTAAGAGTATTTGGGTCCATGGTTCTCTCATTTCTCACAAAGATAGTTCCTGTTTTAGCCCTCAGAGTCCAATCTTTCTCTGCCATTGTCCTGATTAACAAAATCTCTTGAGGTTGCCAATTCAGGTGTCTTTCCAGCTCTCCTACTTTTATTGGAAAATCTGACTTTGAGCTTGAGCACAGGCACTTCCTTCAGGAAGCATGGTGGGCCCTGCCACAGGGATTCTAGATTGAGTGTATGTCCAGGAGATGTGATATGTGGAGTGTCTCTGGGGGGCACCCAAATGAATCATATGCACTTTTTAATTCTTACATGTAGTGAAAAAGAAGGCACAAATTAAACTCTGCCAATTGGAATCAACTACTTGGCAAACCTCTCAATTTTCAAATAAAGCAGTAGCTTCAGTAATCAATTATAATCCAAAAGAGATGAATTTCACCGTGAAGTACATAGAATTTAAAACAAAACAAAAATGCATACACAGTCATCACTATAGTTCACTGCAGAACCCATAGGTCCCATGTCCAAACATCATTTTCAGCATATAGAAATATTAGCGTGCTTAGCAAATTAAAATTCATACCCATTTAATAACTTTAAGCAATTTAGTACAATGAAAAGAAACAAAGCCTAAAATAGACAAAACCATTCACGTTTAATTTTTCATGTGGTGAGAAATCCAAATTAAAAACAGAGTTGAAATTAATTTTGTAATCATGAAATTAAAGATTTTGGTGCTATATGAATAGTGACAAATTTCATCTTTCCCTGTGTTGTGGCAGAAACATACATGTCATATAAACATTTTAGCTCCCTCTACTCAAGTCACTTTCTTATTTGGACCATAAGGCAACCTCCTGTTTTCTCTAGACATACATATTTTTCTTTTATATCCCCAGCATTATTCTCTCAAAATTATCATTTTCACTTGTAAAAA
>PVJH01046488.1:0-11795 GCA_004026705.1 Nesogale talazaci | reverse complement strand
TGATGGGTCCAACTGATGGCAGGGCCTCAGAGAAAACCCAGAGGACATTATACAGGACTCGCACACTAGACAGGACTCATTTTTCCGGTCCCTCCAGTGTGCCACGCCGCTTGAAGAAGGAGCTGCGATGTCACCGAGCTGGACATGAAGCCTTTTTGGTGGTGGTGTGTGTCCCGCTGCTGTGTGCGGTGTTCTCATTACCAACAGGAACAGCCTTTATTGTACCTAAATACAGTACAGCCCCCAATCCTCCCTATTCTGCTTATTTAGGGAACGCCAGAGCCTATTTCTAGACATTCGCATTTGGAAGCCAGGGTAAAGGCCACGGTTTCTGCTACCACGTGGGGAGCGGCGAGAGCAGGAGAAATCCGGTCCCGCTAGGACCTAGCGGACGAAGCCTCCTCGCGGAGCTCAAGGGAGGGTTGGGGGCTGGATTGAGGCGGTGCCACCCGCCAACCGGCCAATCAGAAGTCGCGCTCGCGCGAACGAGCGTCCCCTTAGCCCGGCCCGCCCCGCCGGCCGCGGGGGCTATTTAAAGGCGCGCTCGCGCCGAAGCGGCGAGAGGTTAACGCCGTGTAGCGTCCGCTTCTGTGGTCGGCATGGCTGGTTTTCTCGTGCTCAATACGGGCGCCAAGATGCCCATCGTGGGGCTGGGCACCTGGAAGGTAAGCGCCGGGGCGGGGGGCGACCGCGGAGGGCCGGGCGCGACCCTGCGTGACCCGTTGGAGAAGCCGAGCCTGGGGGCCCCTCGCACGGGCCTCGGGCCTCGGGCCCCAGGCCACTCAGCGTCTCCGGCCCCCGGGGACCGGCCGGCTGGGTGGGACCCCACCGGGTGGGCTGGGCGCCTGGTGAGTGGGTCCCGCCGCGGCGGCCGGCGGCCACGGGGGGAGGGGTGGTGGGGGGCGGACCCCGGGGCCGCGGCTCTGATGGCCGTTTAAGTCACCCGAGCGGACAGTCGGGGCGTCGGGGGTCGGACCGCCGGGGAGGGAGACGCCAGCTCCGACCTTGAGGAGTGGGATTCCGACCCTGACGGTGTCAAGTCCCAGTAGCCGGGGTTGGGAACTGGACCCTCGTGGGAGGAAGGACCCCTCCCCGCGCCCCGTGGGACATCTAAGGCGGCCGGCCTCTCTCCTGGACTCCTGGCGAGCTCTGCTCTTTCCCCGAATGATCCGGGACCAGCCATCCCGGTTCTTACAGAGCCTAACTAGACCCAAGTCCACCCCATCGTGCGCCCTGCTCGTAGATAAGCGACCCCATGGAACAGACTAGAACTTTCCGCGCCGGGTTTCCCGAGACTCCCAATCTTTAGGGAAGACCACAGCCTCATCTTTCTCCCCGCGGGCGCCTGCTGGGTTCGAACCACCATCCTCTGCACCCGGGAGGGCTTTCCAGGTTCTGTAGAGAATTAGAACCTCTGAACCCCTAGGAACCTTTCTGCGCCGCCCGACCAGCGGGATTGCTGCAGTTTGCTAACAGTCCTACAGCCCCCTCCCCCACCTGTGGATCCCCACCTCATTCCTGCCCCTGGCGACCCCAAGTTTCACAGAACTGTGGCTGCTGCGTCAGCTTGGCTGGAATCACATCAGGACTTCCTGTCCCCCAAGTGCTCCTGTGTGAGTGAGTTCCAAGCAAATCTTCAAGTTAGCAGCAGAGAGGAAACCTTGGGGGCCATTTAGAGAACCACCCGCCCCTCCTTTTTTGAATCATTTTATTGGGGGCTCCAACGACTCTTACCACAATCCATTCATCCATCCATTGTGCCAAGGACATTTGTCCATTTGTTGCCATTGTTATTTTCTGAGAAACCTTCAAGCGACTTGAGCCTCTTCAAGATGTCTCGAAGAAGCCGGTCGCAGTGAAACTGAGAACCTGCAGGCATCCAAAATTAGGCCACAGAGAAGGTGGCATTTAGGGGAAGTGAAGCAAAATCCAATATTTTTAAGCTGCTGATAGACATTTCCAAACTGTGATCTGCCTTTTTCCCCTTAGGGTAAGGTGACCAGACATCCCACTTTTTTTTAACAATTTGTCTGCGTCCTGCGTCATTTTAAAATTACAATAAGTATATCCCAATACTATTTTTGCATTCTATGAAAAATTTTGTTGCTCCATATAGACCAATTTTTAATCAAGAACCCCCACCCCCAGTCGATGGTGTCCCACTTAAAATCTGGTCATTTTACCTTCGAGGCATTTTGAATGTGGGTGTGGGTGCTGGGGGTTGTAAACACAGATAAGACAGGAATTGGGATGGAGGGGGCTGAAGGAGGACAGGGTGGCTCTCTCTCCACTTCCAAGCTGCCCCTGCTGATTCTCGCAGCACTGGTGAATAATAAAACCTTTCCCTGGCCAGGACAAGCTCTGTGATCTGTGTGCTTCCTCTGTAACATCTGGTGGTGGCTGGGAGGCTGTAATTGAATTCCACTGAAATGCCACCTGCCACAGCTTGTCATCCTTCCATGAAAGTGGAGAGTGCATCCTTGGCCACCCACACCCAGTGGCTGTTGTCCCTCGGCGCCCAGACATCACAGATACCTGAGACCAGCATCTCACAACGTGACATGGCTGTGGGGTACGGACGGATACATTTCTTCTGGTTTTTCGTGACCAGAAAACCACTACTCTGTGGGCAGTAAGGAGTAAATATGTGTAACTCCAAAGTGGTTGCTGGTCTCGCTGCCTGGGTACATTGAGAGAAGAACGTTCCAGAGGGTTCTCCTGCCTCTGCTCTTTATGGCACTGATCATCAGGCCTTTGCTCTACAGCTGGTTTCAAACAGCCAACGCCTAGGCTGGAGGTCTCTAATGGGGCCGGTGGGAGGCGGCCTGCTGTGGCTTAGAGGGTAGTCCTCCTGGCAGACACCTGTCCTCATTGGACATGACTCATTGGCTTGTGTGACCAGGAGTCTTTAGAAGGCATAACTCCAGACACCAGCAGGTACCCTCTTCTTTTAAACCCAAACCCACTGCCATTAAATCCAACTCACAGTGACCCCGTGTCGGGCTCCTGAGATGAAAACGTGACAGGAGCAGCCAGCCCCACCTCTTTCAAGAAAGCAAGGAGCTCAGGTTGAGCGGCAGATCTTGGGATCAGCAGTCCAAGGCCTAACCCGCAGAGCCACGCCACCATGTCTCCTTAGTGCCCTGTTTGCAGTACATGTGTCAGATCTAGCCGAAAGCCCTCAAATCATAACTCCTGTCGACAACCAAAGCTCATGGAAGCAGCAGTCGAGATCAAAAGACATCTCATTAGGTCAGTCTGCTCAAGACCTCTTTTAAAGAAAGCGTTGAGAACCGAGGAGGTTACCTTGAGGACTTAAGATGCACTTGGTTTTTCCCATCGCCTTTTAACATGAAAATTGGACACTGAATAAGAAAACCAAAGAATGGGCGCAATTCAGTGTATGGTGCTGGCAAAGAATATTGAAAGTAACATGGACTTCCCAAAGTACCACCAAGTCTGCCTTGGAAGAAGTGTCGCCAGAGTTCTCCATAGAGGCAAAGATAGCACTTGTAGGTGTACTTCAGACGTGTTGTCAAGAGAGCACAGTCCCTGGGGAAGGCTGTCGTGTTTGGTGAAGTACAGTGGAAGTGGACTGACTGTCTTCGTTGATGGGCTCAAATGTAAGAACAATGGCGCGGGACTGCAGCCCACAGGGTTGACAGTTCAAATCCAGCAGCAGCTCTCCAGGAGCAAGGCTGAGCTTCCTACTCCCACCAGGGCAGTGATGCCACACACACACACACACACAACAATGGTGCGGAGGGCACCGAATTGGGCAGTGTTTCGTTTTGTTGGACACAGCGTCGCTGAGTTGGAAGAGACTCAGCGGTGCCTGAGGAGCAGGTGTGGGCACCTTTCACACCTTCCCCCCCACCCCACAGGCCGGTGCTTTTGAGGCATTTTGTCCAATACCACCTGTACCCATTGACATTTCAAAACCCACCATCAGCTGTGTGTCTGCTCACCCATGTCGACCCTTGGCGGGCCACAGCCCCTGCCATTGTTAGGGGCCCTGGAGTCATTTCTATATGACAGGGCAGAACTGCCCCCAGCTAGTCATCTTAAAGGCGAGGCGCTTTCGAGCAGGCATTGGACTCCTAACCGGAAGGCAGGCAGTTCAAAACCACCAGCCGTTCCCTGGAAGAAAGATGAGACTCTCCGCTCCTGTAAAGATTTACAGCTTCGGCAAGCCTTGGTGAGTTCGACTAGAACCAGAATGGACAAGCTCCCCTTGGGGTTCTTGATATTTGAGCAAGAGCTGGACCACCAGGTCTTCTTTCTGCAGAGCAACTAGGTGGGCTCCAGCACCCACTCTGTGTCACCAGACCTCCTTAACCACTGCAGCAGCACAACTGGGTTTTCGGTTGTCTTTAAAAAATGACATCGTCGTTCCCCCTGCTCCCCCTACCCCTCCCTGCGCCCCCACCCCAGCAGCCTGCCAGTTCTTGTCACCTTGGTACCACCTGGCTCAAGTGGAGACTTTAGGAGCTAGAGTACATCTTAAGCGAGGTTCCTGCCACTTGCCCCAATTGGACCAGCTTTGACGGGACAGGATTGGGATGTGTGTGTGTAGAGCTCAGACCAAGCTAGGTGGTTTTCCTGCCCACCTCAGACCTCAGTGACTTCTGCTCTCCGAACAGAGGTTATCAGTTAGCCCCGCTCTACCCAGCCCTGGCCCCACACAAGGAAACGTGGCCAGCTCTGACGTGCCCAGCCCGTGTGCCTGGGCAGATAAGGCAGCATGCAGACTGATTCCTCAGCAGCCACCTCTTTCAACGATGGCACTGGAAAAGATTGGGGACGCGTGAGCACGTGCCAAGCAAGGCTGCATTATCTGCTTTTGCGGTGACAATCCGTGCTGGCCTCTGGGTGGGCCACCGGAGTGCCTCGGACGGGTCGCCCAAGGACTTCTCTCAGCTGGACTCTTGCAGGGGAGGCGCTGTTTGGGTGCACTCGTTTTTGCTAACATACCCTATGAGCACTTTTGCGTTTTAAAAAATTTTTAATGTCCTTATGCTAGAATCGCTCTAGATTGATGGAAGCAATATGCAGACAGTAGCGAGGGCTCCCATGGCCAGTGGGCACGTTTGTTGGACCCGTTGAGCTGACTTTGATACACTGTGCTTACTAAGGTCCATCAGGGTACGTTCTGTGCCCCACAAGCCAGATAGCCTGTGTCCGCCCTGATGGGATAAGTTCAGGAGGTATTATTCCTAACAGAACATGATGTAACAGAATAGCTTCTCCAGACCGCCCCCGAGCGTTTCCAAGACTGTAACTCTTTATAGGATTAGTGGCTGGTAGTTTCGAGCCACTGGCCTGGCCTCCTGGGTAGCCTCCTACGCCCACAGCGCTCAGGTGACATACCTTCCTCTCCCTTAAACAGCCCCCCTCCTCTTCACTCCCCGTGCTCCATCTGCTCACTTCTCACAATTTGTGCTGTGCGAACGTATGAATCAGCCCCCGGTGACTCCGTGGTGAAAGGCTCAGCTTCTAGCCGTCGGGTTGGTGGCTTGATACCACACTGACATGTCCACCAGCCATGGAGCGACTGGTGGGCTGGAGCCGCTGACCGTTGCATTCGCAGCCAGGTGCCCAACCACCATTCCGCCAGGCTTCCGATGGAGAAACCTGCCGGGGCCCCTCTCCTCTGATCTCTATGGACCCACATGGACTCAGAACCAGGGCTGCGTCAAAAAGTACTACTCCTGCGGGTCCCGGTCCACACCAGCCCAGGTTGACTCCCACCCAGCCCTGTGCAGACACGTCTCCACAGACCGTACTCTCGGTGACACACAGCTCTGCACCTCTTTCGGGTCCCTTCACCTAAGGCTCTCACAATGCACTGCCTTGTGGGCCGACTCACTGGGCCAGCTTGATTCACAAACGAGAGGGCAGCCCAGAAGGTTTGGTGACGGTGTGTTGGGGTGCCAGCGGGGCATCTTGATAGATTTCCCCAAAGGACTATTCAGGAGTTTTCATGAAAACTGCACCAGCGAGGAAAGGGCCCAGGCCAGTTGCACCGGGAATGCTTGTCTATCATGTCGGTGCCCTTGCCCCGTCTTTGAGGGTACCAGCAAGGGATGTGGTAGGAGAGCTCTGTCGGGGGTCTTATTCCCATTCAGCCCTGGTCTGTCTTTCCCCTGCGGGGAAAAGGATCTGAATCCACGAGGATGTCTAGACGCGGTGTCACTCAGAGTACAGGGAAGGGCGAGAGGGCTGGATAGAGACTCCACCTTCGGAAGCGTGCGGACCCAGGTGGAGGCTGTGTCTGGGCACAGGAGCAGCGTCACAGTGGCATTCCCCCTCAGCACAAGCTCTGTGTGTTGTTACACGCCCTGCTGACCCGGCCTTGGCTTCGCAGGGTGGCTAAGGTCTGACGCAGGGTCGGCCTTCACCGGCCGATGCTGCGCAGAGGGCCCCCGCGACCCACGAGGGACACCCTTGTGGATCCCTAACCCAGTTCTGGACCGTCTTTTGGACTTAACCCCCCACTCCTGCCGGCCAGCTACACCCATGCCTCCTGTAATGGAGTGCGCTGCCCCGCGAGGCCTCCGAGCTGTGCGGAGGCAGACTGCTCCCTCATCGTGGTCTTGTGTGGGGGTCAGTGGCTCAAACCTTTGACCTCAGCAGTCCTCTGTGCAGCCCACTGCGAGAGAGTCCCTTCCGACTCCGAGTTGCCATCGAGGACAGGGCAAGGCAAATGCTTACTTACAGTTTCTGAGACTACATCACTATGAGAACTGGCCGCCTCATCCTGATCCCTGGGAGTGGCTCGTGCGTCTGAACTGCTGACCTTGGAGTTAACAGCTGAGCACAACACTTAGCCCTCAGCACACTAGAACCAGAACCAGACCCGTGGCCACGGAGTCGATTTGGACTTAGCTACCCTTTATGGGTCTCCAAGGTTAGAAGTCTGGGCAAGAGCAGATAGCCTCAACTTTCTCCTGCTGAATGGCTGCTGGCTTTGAACCACCAGCTTTGCAGTGAGCAGCCCGATGCTTAGCCAACAAGGCTAAATAGTAGACCGTCTGCACCTGTTTTGACGTCGCCTGCAAACTGACAGACGCAGGCAGCGAAGATCTCATTTGTATCTCGGGACCTGCCTGTTTACCAAAACATCGGCCGGGTCCACAGTTGTAAACACTATACAGTGATGGTGGTTGTGTTCTTCATGTGGCTCAACCATTGGTACCTTGCCAAATTTCTTTCTGTCACCCTTAATAGGATCTCTACGCCCTTCCAGGCAGTAACCCCCCGCCCCCACTGCTGCCCATCGTAACCGCCAACAAACCCCAGGGTCTCTGCCTTAGCCAGTTCTAGACTGCTCCTGGACATGGGGCCATCCACTGTTTGCCCGCCGAGAGGTCAGTCAGTTCATTCCGAGGGCTCTTCTCCAGGACCATTCGAGGCGTAGCATGCAGCAGGAGCTCGGTTCCCAGCGTTTCGTTGGCAGCCGCCTGCACGCCTGTCCATCATCCGGACTCATAGCGTCCCCATGGGCCTCAACAGAGCCAGGCACCAGCGGGTCTGTGCCATCCTTACGGTAGGTCTTCTGCTGGAGCCCATCGCCGTAGTCCCTGTGCCCTTCCCTCTCGTCAAGGGCCTTTCTCTCTTTCGCTGCCTCTCTTCCAAGCATGATGCCCTCCTCCAGGCACTGGTCGCTCCGGAGAAGCACGGCCAAGCACAGGGGCACAGTCTCACGAGCTTGGCCTCTGGGAAGCATCCGTCTGTACTTTTTGAAGACATAGCCGTTTGTTCTTCCGGCAGTCACGATCCTTTCATTATTTTTTGCCAGCAGCCTTAATTCGGTCTTCCTTATGCATTGTCCAGCTTTCACGTGTGTACGAGGCAATTGCAAAAGCCCCCCCTCGGGGTCAGGCGCACCCACGTCTTCCACGTGACCTCCTTGCCTTCCAGCACTTGACAGGGGTCTTACCCTTGATCTCTTGACTGATGCTTCCAGGAGCGTGGAGACAGAATCCTTGACCACTTCCACCTTTGCTCCTCTTACCTTCACGCTAGCTGCTGGTCCAGTTGTGAGGGTTTTTTTGGTGTTTTTTTTTTTTGACGTTGAGTTGCGATCTTTACCGAAGGCTACAATCCCAGATCTTCATGGGCAAGCGCTTGAGGCCCTCCTCAGTGTCGGCAAGGAGCTCCTGCCATCCATGTGTCGCAGGTTGATCCTGCAGTCCAGGTGCCGCAGTCTTCTTCACAAACTCCAGCCTCTCTGCTGGTTTTTCCAGCACACAGACGGACTAAGGATGGTGAGAGGACACCACCCTGACACACACCTTTCCTGGTTGACTCTCCCCAACCAGCTGGCTCCTCTCAGCAGGCGGCCTTGCCCTGGGGACTGTGAGGGAGGCCCTATAGTCCCTGGGGACTATGGCCATGGGCGTGGCTCTGAGGTTCTGAGCTCTGGGCCCAGACTGGGACCCACCCCTTTACTAACGGTGTCTCCTAGGCCTCCTGAAGCAGGCTTGTGCCTTATTTCCCCCTCTGTGGCGTGCACCGTTCTGCCCTGGAGTATAGCGGTGGCATTTAGAATGGTTTGTGTGTGGGGGGTGGGGTGGGGGGAGGGGGGCTGTCCTCCAGGCAGAGACCTGTCCTGCCGGGGTGCAAGCCTTCTGTCGTGGCCAGCAAGTCTGTCCCTTCTGGTCCCTGCTGCGGCAGCGCACCCTGACTCCGACCGACCCGCTGGCCCCGCTGTTGTAGGTACCATGGCATGCACTTCGTAGGCCTGAGCCTTGGGGGTTTGGGGGCTCGTCCACAGAAGCAGCCCACCAGGTCTTTCTTACGAGGCACCTCTGAGGGGATCTCGGTCCCGCTGTGCCGTCAGTTGCCCAACATCTTCCCCTGTGCAGGAGCCCGGGTGAGCGCAGGTTATCTGCACTGGGCTCGCACGGCCTTGGCCCTGAAGCGGGTGATCAGCGCTCCTGGCAGCGAAGGTTGGAGAGTGGCAGCTTCTCCCCGTCATCTGTCCCCAGAACCCAGTGCTGTGCCAGTCACGCCATGAGCTGGCGAGCCCTAGCCTGTTTGCGCCTGGTGTGGAGGAATGGAAAGCCCTGTGGGGTGGGGTGGGCTTGGAGAACCCGGTTCCTCGGCCCGCAGAACTGCCAGCTGCCAGCTCCTGTGCCATGGTAGGGTGTCAGTGACCCCCCTGTGACCAGAGTGCCACCCCGGCCTGTCCTCTCAGCTGCACTGCCCCAGCAGCCCAGCGTCCTTTCCCAGGACAGTGCCCTTTCTCAGCACCCCCCCCCCCCCCCCCCACTTCCTGCCCACTGGCCAGGGCCTTGTGCCCTGTGGACAGCCGAGGACACCTGCGCAGACGGGCGCTGCACCTGCTCCCCGGAGGGAAGAACTACGTGCCTTGTGCACCAGGCCGTCTCTCGCCCTCAGGCTGCTACCCAGCCACTCCCTGCCTCCCTCCACCCTGTCCTGACTTGTTCTCAGATGGCCACCTAGGCTGGCCTGGACAGGGACACTGTTCTGTCTCTGCGACCGACTACCATACTCAATCCCAATGCCCTCTTAAGGTGATTCCCTCCTTCTCCACACACACAGCATGTCACTGAGGGCCACTGACAGGCCCCAGGACGTCACCCCCAGGGTGTGCAGGCAGTGAGAGCCTGGGTCCACCCCACCTGAGAGGGCGGGAGCCCGGGGGCTCTCACCAACGGACCCAGAACCTCAAGAGGAGTCACCGAGTCTGTCAAGCTGCTTCTGACCGCCTCAGGGCTGCTCAGAGACGGATGTCCTCAGGGACACAGGCAGGAGCCAACCTTCGGGACACGGCATAGCTGGCGTGGCCCCCACCGAGCTCAGAGGTCTGGCAGTCTCATCGGCGACCCCTGAGCTGTGCTTTGTTGCCTTCACCCCCTGCAGTCCCCTCCGGGCAAGGTCGCCGCGGCGGTGAAGGCGGCCATCGACCTGGGCTACCGGCACATCGACTGTGCCCACGTGTACCAGAATGAGAGCGAGGTGGGCGAGGCCCTGCAGGAGAAGCTCCGGGCGGCCCAGGTGAAGCGCGAGGACCTCTTCATCGTCAGCAAGGTAGAGATGGACAGGAGGGCCAGGCCTCTAGGGTGGGCACTCTGGGGGGTGGGAATTGGAAAGCTTTATCAGCTGAGAGGACGGGGTGTCAGAGCCCACCCTGGCAGCTGTCAGAGCCCCGGGTCAGGCCCTGTGCTGCCTAGCCAGGGCGGGGTCGGCTCTCCCTGCCTGGAGCCCCATCTGCAGACTGCTCCCGTGTCTCTGGGGGGCACAGAGACGGAGCGTGCTCTTGCCCGCCCGCAGCTCTGGTGCACTTACCACGACAAGAGCTTGGTGAGGGATGCCTGCAAGATGACCCTCGGTGACCTGAAGTTGGACTACCTGGACCTGTACCTGATCCACTGGCCCACCGGCTTCAAGGTGCGGGGCCTGGCTCTCCCCCCCTGCCCCCCCAGCAGCCCACAGCCTCCCTTGTCCATCATCTACCTCCCCCCTCCCACACACACACAAGCCATCCAGCGGAAGACTGCCACTAACCGTCTTGTTTCTGGTGCCCCATGGGGCTGGCAGGCGGGGAAGGATCTTTTCCCGTTGGACGGGACAGGCAACGTGATCCCCAGCGACACTGATTTCTTGGACACGTGGACGGTATGTGGCTCAGGGCGGCCCCTTGTTGCTCCTAATTGGTCCTGGTTCTTCCCGTGAGTGAATGAGGGGCAGATTGCCTCCCCTCCCCCGCCTCCTCTTTGCCACGTGGTGTCTCCCTCCCCCGGCTTGTTCCCCACTCCCTGTGACTGCCCTTGACTCTGGCAGCCAGGGCCAGGCCCACCCAACCACCAGAGCAGAGATGCTTCCCGACTTGCCGGCCCGCGCCGGCATCAAGCCGCGCTCTCTCGCTCCCCTGCAGGCCATGGAGGCGCTGGTGGAGGAGGGGTTGGTGAAGGCAATCGGGGTTTCCAACTTCAACCACCTCCAAATCGAGAGGATCCTGGACAAGCCTGGCTTGAAACACAAGCCGGCGGTTAACCAGGTAAGCAGCCGTCGTCCCCACCTCGGTTGGAGTGAGGGAGAGAGTGGCGTGGGAAACTTGCTGCTCTGCCACACCCCCTGGCATGTGCCCCAGACCCGCCCTCCTGTGTGCGTTTGCAGATCGAGTGCCACCCGTACCTCACCCAGGAGAAGCTCGTCCAGTACTGCCGGTCCAAGGGCATCGTGGTGACTGCCTACAGCCCCTTGGGCTCCCCTGACCGGCCCTGGTGAGCGGACCCTGAACACTGGGCACTGGGGAGGGGTTCCCGAGGGCTGGGGCCACCTTCAGATTTCAAGATCCCGGCCACGGGCTCCCTGGGTGGCGGCCATGGGGTGGCCCACTCGGACCGTCTTTCTGTCCAGGGCCAAGCCCGAGGACCCCTCCCTGCTGGAGGACCCCAGGATCAAAGCGATTGCAGACAAGCATCACAAGACCACAGCGCAGGTAGAGCCCGCCGGTGCCACGCCCTTGACAGGGTGCCCAGGGCCCGTGTGAAAAAGTGCCTTCTCCCCCATCGGCGGAATGGGGGTCACTTGTGGATGGCCAGCGGCTGCAAGCCCCAGTCTCATTGGTGGGACCCCCGTGGTGACTGGGCCGGCCAGCTCTAGCCTGGCCCTCGCACAATCCTCTCTGCCATAGGTTCTGATCCGCTTCCTCATGCAGAGGAACTTGGTCGTCATCCCCAAGTCCGTGACCCCCGAGCGCATTGCAGAGAACTTCCAGGTAGGACCCTGCAGGTGCTGGACGGCCCTGCTGCTTCTGCTGC
>PVJH01046487.1:0-11802 GCA_004026705.1 Nesogale talazaci | reverse complement strand
TATGGGACAGATGAGGAGAAAGTCTGTTTCTAGAGATGACAGTAAAATTTAAGACAATCACGTACGGAGGAAACACTGTGAGGTTCCGGAGAAAGGCCGCGTCGTGCCGTTCAGTGAGGCCCTGTACGTCGACCTTAGGCTGCTTCTTCATGAACGCTGATGCCCATTAGCCCCAGATGCCCTGCAGGTGCCAGATGCAACTTTGCCCCCTGCTTACCCCCACCCGGTTTGGAAAAGAGCCCCCATATGAATGCAAGTTGAGCCAGTGAGAGTCTGCTTGCTCTGTGCCTCGAAGTTGCGCCTAACATCTGGTCGTCCCGAGCGTTCTCTGACCCAGAGACCTCCACCTCGCTGCAAGGAGACGTCTCCTGGTGACAGGTCAGCTTTCCTTTCTCCCCTCTGTCCTCTCCTGGAGGTTTCCAGGCCCTTGTCCCCTGATGCAATGGCAGTCAGAAGCAGAAGATCAGCCAGGGATTCCGAGGTGGAAACTCCAGCCCAGGGTGGAGATGTCATGGGCTAGACAGAGCCTGAAAGCAGGGCTCCCCTTCTGCCTGCCAGGTTAACCCACCGTTCCTGGGGAAGCCTGGAGTCCTTGCATCTGACCCCCCACCAGCAGACGCCGGCAGAGCTCAGAGGCTTGGGGAGGAAGGAGCCTGGTGTCTGGGGGGGTGGCAGCGAGGGGAAGTGGCCTGATGAGAGCGCTGGATCTGGCAGCCAGCCAAGTTCACCAGCTTCAGAACTTCCGGGAGCTCCGCCTTGCCTTCAGCTCTGAGAACCCACCAGGGCAGCACGGGGATGTCATGATGGCAGGACGACAGGTGCCATGGCTGCTGGGGTCTGGAGGGTGCTGTCAAAGGGGACCCTGAGCCATCCCCTGCTTTAGTCATGATCAGATGGCAGGACATGCTCCCGCTCTCCTCTGGAGTGACAGGGACTGGGGCTCATCCATCTGCGCTTCCCCGGCACCGTGCCGGACTCTCAGAGAGCCCTGCAGACACTGAGAGAGAGGGTGGCTGGCTGAGTGAGGAGGACTCGACCTGAGCAGCATTCAGAACAGAGGACTGGCACTGTCCTGATTTCCCTGTCTAGGGGCCAAGGTCTCTCTGCCCAGCCCTAGGGCTTGGAGAAGCACCTGGCGGAAGGACCTAGGCCTCCCTCTCACTTTTTCCCGATGAGAGGCCTGCTGTGACGGTCCTCTGAGGCTTTGGGCAGAATTCCCAAACTGCCGGACAGTAAGTACATTGCTGGAAGGAAGAACAGCTAAGATTCAAGGGTGCTCGCGCCCGACTTCCAAACTCATGCCAGCCCAGTAGTCGGCCAGGCAAACTGGTGGGGGTGGCTGTGTTCCCATAAAACTGTATGTACGGGCACAGGCATTGGCAGTGCCACGGGATGTTTACGGGTCACCCGATGCCAGTTTTCTTTTGATCTCTACTCTTGTTGCGTCCAGCTATTTAAAGCTGCGGAAGCCCCGCTGGGCTGCAGAGCCATCCCAAAAGCAGACAGCAGGTTGGTTTCGGCCTGTGGGCTATCGTGTGTCCACTCCTGGGCTGGCCAGTGGCTGGGCGGACATGTGGGGGAGACAGTTTCTGAGCAGAGGCTGGGCCTGGAGGAGGTGCAGCATGGAACTCAGTGTTCCTGGCAAAGGGGAGAGAAAGTGCAAAGGCCCTGTGGTGTGGCCAAGGGGAGAGGAGCTGGAGCCAGAGGGTGGAGGTGGGGTTGGCAGTCGGGGGGAGAAGGACTTTGGCTGGCACGTGCTGGCCAATCATTAGGCTCTGATCCTTACAAGCTTTGTGACCTTGCACACGTTACTAAATCCTAATGGCCAGTTTTATTCTTTTCCCCATCAAAATAGAACTGTGTACCTGGGGCAGGCTGAGCCCAAAGCACGCGCCACCTTCGGTGACCAATGCTGGTGTGGGCTGCTCCCACACTTCTATGGGATCACTCTGGCTGCTACCTGGAGACAAACCCCTAGAGATCCCAGGGCTGCAGGGAGACCCAACGGGAGGCAGTGCTGGGCCTGGTAAAGGGGTAAGAGCACTCCTGGCACTGCCCCCAGGCTCTGGAGCTCTCCAGACAAGTCTGTGACCAGTGCAGGGGCATCTGATCCATGCTGGACTCACCAGCACCCCGGCAGGGAGAGGAGGCGAACCCTTGGGCCCGAGCTCACCCACGATGTCCACGACGTCTGGCCGGATGAGCGGCTCCCCGCCCGTCAGCCGGATCTTGTCCACGCCTTCTTTCACGAAGAGCCGGGCGAGGGCCAGAACTTCCTCAGTGGTTAGCAGGTTGGCTTTGGGGGTCAGTGGGACCCCCTCCTCAGGCATGCAGTATTGACCTGAGGGCACAGGAGAGGCCGTGGAGGTGGGGAAAGGATCCAGTGGGCAGGCCTGTGACTGCCTAGCTCCCTAATCAGACCAGAAACTCCCTCTGTGCCTCAGAGTCACAAGGAGAAGAACTTCCACCCCTACCCCCTTTTAACAGCCTCCCCCCCTCAATCTGGGCTTCAAAGAAGAGCAGCGCTTAGTCCTTCATGACCAGCCCTCTGGGGCTCCCTGTGCTTATCTTCCCCACCCCTCCACTTGGTCTGAAACATTTCTCAGCTGAGCTTATGGGTTCCAAAGGTTGAACTAGGCTATGGGCACAGGCTGGCCAAGGGGAGGGGGATGATAGGCACTGAGTCCCTCAGCACCCTCCACCCTCCTGCTTTCTCTGGCCTGGCATACACACTGGTACAACACAGTGTGAGCCAGCAAGTGAAAGGCCGGGGCTTCTCATGGGCCTGGGCCAGCCCGTCCTTCTCTGTAGCTCCCAGTGTACTCATGTAAAAACACACCAAGCCACTGCCTTGGGGTCCATTCCCCACTCCTGGCCACCCTAGGAGGGTGCCCCCGTGGGCTTCGGAGGCTGTGAACCTTTAGAGGAGCAGGAAGCCTCCTCTTTCTCCCATAGAGAGGCCACTGGGTTCCATGTGCCGGCCTTACAGTGGGCAGTCCCGTGCACATCCCCTATGCTCCGGTCCATTGTCGTACCTTGAGCCAGTGTCTCTCTTATTTTATGGGTAGAAGAGTGAAGAATTCAGGGAGAGTAGCCACCAGGGAGTGAACCAGGTGAGAGCAGGTGGGAAAGCTGTCCACTATGTGGCTGCTGGCACCTGTGGCTGGTGAGGACGATCGGTGCCATCCAATCCGGTCTAAGGTGTGGCTGCCTATGTTGTAGCCTAAGTAGGACAGGATGGAAGAGTGCCTGTCCTGCTGCACCACCCCCACGTGTGTTTTCTGACGCTCAAGTCTTCTTTGATTGAGGGTCGTGGGACCAGTTAGAGAGCGGGGCCCAGAATGGGTTATCCGACACAGAACAGAAAACATCGAATAGGTAAATGTATCAGAAAGCATCTGATATAACAAAGGTAAATGTGGACTTAACTAAACAGCATTCGCCTCTGGACACATACCTAGATGAGAAGGTTACAAAAAAATTCCATGATTTCTTCATTCCATCTCGCCAGGAATTTGTACGTGCATTTATTGGGTTATGAGACTAATTTTCCACTGTCAGCCCAGAGAGGGAAAAAGAAAGGCAGGCAGGCAGATATAAAGAAAGATAAATAGATAGGCTAGAAGATTAGAAGTTGGGCATCTACCAGCTGTGCTTATTGCCCTGGGGTGCTGCTCATGGGATTACGAAATGGGCATTCCTTGTCTCGGTCCAACTGTCCCATGGAACAGGCATAAGAGTTGGCACAGTTTGTCACGCCTACCCTACACCCTGAGATCCTGATGGAAGAGCCAGGCTCCAATCCTGCTCCTATACCCAATGGCCATCCTGTTCTCAGAGCCAATGCCCAGTGGAACCAACTGGGGTCCAACTGCTGGAGCAGGAACACTCCATGTTGACCCCTCTCTTGGCCCCAACCCCTGGCTGGCTGGGCAGCCCCAGGGTGGTGAGAGAGGAGGAGTCAGAAGGAGGAATCTGGAGGACAGAAGGACCCCTGGGCATGGGGAGCTTCCAGAAGTGGCTTCTATGGAGTCCCAACAGCTCCAAAGTGGTGCCAACATATGACAATGACAACGGGAGACCGGAGGGCCTCCGAGCTGGTGACTCACATCTGAGATTGCACTTCTCGGTGAGTGAGATTCGCAGGTAGCTGTGCTGGCGGCCGAAGCTGTCGGTGAGGAAGGTGGAGAAGGGGGCCGAGTGCTCCCTCAGGGTCTCCCTCCGCCTGGACAGCTCCTGTGGGGGCAGAGAGAAGCATGTGGGCTCTGTTCCCAGGCCATGAAAGGAGGAGGGAGGGCCCACCTGAGGAAAGCACCCACCCTCTCAGCGCACTGAACTCTCTGTAGCATGCAGTGTGCTGCCAGCCAGGCGCCATGGTTGGCATGGAGGCCAGGGGGTCAGGCAGGGCATTAAGCCCAATCCAAGTCACAGGTTCTTCCTGCTGCCATCATTCTGCCCATCCCCTCCCCCCAGGAAGCCTTGCCCAGGAACAAGCAAACATTCCCAGGATCTCTTGGGCCGCATCACTGGGAAACCAAGCCAAATTGGCCAACACCTGGGTCCAGGTGTGGGCTTGGCCAGAAAAGGGACTGTGAGAAGGACCTTGACGCAGACTTCCCCACTCCCCATCCCCAACCTCTGTGCCTGGGATACAGTGGACCTCTCCCCAACCAACTGCCCTCTCTCTCCCTCTCCCCACCTTCCCTCTTTAAAATAGGGGACAGAAGGTGCTCAAAGCATCACCACCAACTACAGGGGCTCAGGCGTCTCACACAAACCAGGGCCTCTCCATTGCTGTCAGGATTTCCCACAGCTGGGACGACAGCACTTTGGAGAAGGCATGCTTTGAGGGCTCCGGGGACAAGGGCAACACATCTGGAAGGAAGGTGGGCAGTAACCCAGCCCCAAGGAAGGAGGGGTGGAGGGCCAGAGGGATCGTCCCACACAAAGCTGGTCCAGCATGAGGCTGAGTTCCACTCTAGGGGCCCGTGTGTGCGGGGTTCCAAGCTGTGCATGCAGCGTCCTCCAGGTGACCTTCTAGAAACAGACTGCCCGGGCTGCCCTCTCAGGTGCCTGTCTCTAACTGAGTTCAAACCAGACCTTCCAACAGCACTGACTTGCCTTTCCACCGTTAGTCTTCACCCTGATCCCCTGCCAGAAAAAAAGGATTAGCACCCCCTCTCTGGAGCCTCAAGGGGAGGAGATTGCTGGAGGCACCAAGCAAGATCCAAACGCACCCCTCCCTACCCCTCCCACCCCCACCGGCCCTCTTCCCCACCTCGGCTCCGTCTCCCTGGACGGCACGACTTTGGGTCCTGACAGATGTGGATGAGCTCATCGCTGTATGGGCGCAACATGTGCGAATCGGCTCAGGGTTTGCAAAGACGGTGCCCTCCTTCCTTCAGTTCCCACACCCCACCCAGCAGGGCGACGGGCCTCACGGGGCTGGGATGGGCTCCATGGACACACGTAGCAGGGTTGGGAGTCAGGGCAGGTCTTCTGACTCCACGAGCTAAGCTCCCTCTCTTCTAACTGCCCGAGGAGAGGCTGAGAAGGAAGAGGGTGGGGTGGGAGAAGTCAGGTCTCTAGAACCTTCGAACAAAGAACTCAGGATCCCAATGCTCCTCCAAGAGACTCAAGGATGGATCAAGGGTAGAGACCGCTGAGTGCTGTCGTTTTTAGGTGCTGCTGGGCCAGTGGCCCATGTAGGACGGAGCAGCCTGCCGCCCAGCCTTGTGCCGGCCTCCACCCTTGCTGTGCAACAGTCTGTCCATGACCTCAATGTCCCCTGCACTCCAGAAGGGCAGATACATCTCTCTTGCATGACGAACACAGAATGCTCCAGAGAAGGAAGGATGGTGAGACTTCACCTCGTGTACCTCAGACGGGTTGTCAGGAGAGGCCAGTCCCTGGAGAAGGGCATCGTGCTTGGCAAAGGCAAGGGTGAGAGCAAGGGAGGAAGATGGATCATGAGGGTGGCACCAGGCTGGGCAGTGTCCATGCTACTGCACAAGGAGTTGCCGTGGCCTGGAACCAACCGAGAGGCATGTCAGAACAACAACATTCCAGGAAGGAGAGACACTGCAGTGGGCTCTTCAGCCTTGGCTGATGTTTGAACTGTCTAGAAGCTTCAGAGAGGAGGGTGTAGAGTGGGGGACCCAAAGCCCATGTGTAGGTAAAGAGACATCCCCTTACAGGAGGGTCATGGGGAGGAGACAAACCGGGCAGGGTGTAGTGTAGCAACGATGAAACATGCAACTTGCCCCTAGTTCTTAAACACTTCTTCTCCCACCTACCACTATCATGATCCCAATTCTACCTTACAAATCCAGCTACACTGGAAGAGGTACACTGGTACCTATGGGAACTGGGAATCCAGGATGGATGAACCCCTCAGGACCAGCAGTGAAAGTGGCGATACTGGGAGAGTGGAGGGAAGGTGGGGTAGAAAGGGGGAGTCGACTGCAAACATCGACATGTAACCTCCTCTCTGGAGGATGGACAGCAGAGGAGTGAGTGAAGGAACATGTCAGGCAGTATAAGATATGACAAAATGATCATAATTTATAAATTATCAAGGACTCATGAGGGAGGACGAGCAGGAAGGGAGGGGGAAAGATGAGGAGCTGACGTCAAGGGCTCAAGTAGACAGCAAATGTTTTGAGAATGATGATGGCGGCAGGGGTATGAAGGTGCCTGACATAATGTATGGATGGATGCATTGTGATAAGCATTGTACCAGCCCCCAATAAAATAATGTACTTATTTTTTTTTAAAAAGAGGGGGGGGGGTTGGAAAAAGAAAAAAAGACCTACTGGAGATCAAGTAAATTGGCAATTTCTGGAGCTGGGTCCCTGGCACCGTTAATTTTCTCCTCTCTTGGCAGTTCTACTCTGTGCCAGGTTGATGTTAAACACCCCTGCCTTCCCTCAGGAAAGAGGAGGGTAGAGAGGGCTCCAGGAAAGGTGAGGGGGTGGGGTGGGGGGAGCAGCAACCAAAGACTGCTTCCAGGGTTTTCCTGGGTCTTCAACTTCCCACCTGAAGACTAGCTCCCCACAGCGGCCAAGCCCTCGTGCACTCAGTCCTAGGGCATGTGGAGCAGCAACCGCTTCTGTACACCGCAGCCTGTCCAGATCCTAACAGCCACCTGCTGCTTCCACTGGGTCACCATGCACCCACCAGCCCACCCACCCCTGGACCTTTCCAGCCCTGGTGGCACTAGGGGCAGGGTGGGGGACACTCTGCCGTCAAGAACCCCCATGCCATCCAGGACATCAGATACCTGGGAGCCCGGGGTCAGGGCAGGGCATGGGTGCACCCTCTTCTCTGTGCACAGCTCAGTCAGTTCCCAGGCCTTCTCCTCACTTGCCCTGCCCCCTCCTCCATGATCAGAACAGATGGTGAGAACAGCAAAACCAAACCCCGACCCAACAGAGCAAAACACCCACGGCCGCGGAGTCAATGCCTTCCGTCTCCCCACCCACCCCAAATCGTGGGCCTGAAAACAGACCATGGGGCTAGCAGCCCAACACCTCCTGAGTGGCACTGCCAGGGCTTCTAAGCCGGGCGAGGTGGGAGATCAAAAAGCCCCGGCACTGGGAGCAGGTGAGAATCCCAAGCAAGGAGGAAGCATGACTCAGCAGACAGCAGACAGCAGAGAGCACGCAGGGTGATGAGGCAATCGCATGCGTCGGGCTGTGCAAGGGGCAGCTGGATTGCACTTTGAGATCTCAGGTAACCTTATCTGGCTTCATTCAGACTCCGTACCCAACACCCCTGCCCTGCTGGATGGACCTACAAACTTGCCATCTGGTATCTGGCAAGGCCCCCTCTCCCTACCTTCCCCCTTTCTCCCCTCCCATGTCTCGATGCCCTGTTGGTGGTGCAGGGTGGACCCCTAGCGACCCCTAAGGGAGTAGGACTAACCCACGCTTTACCCGACTGCACTCTCAGCGGTGGTCAGAGTCACCTCCCCCAAGCCAAATCCCTGCGTCCTCCAGTCCACCGGGACTCACTGGGACCCTGTCGTAAGGGCAGAGCTACCCTGGTGGGGTTCTGAAGGTGTCATTCTTTACGGAAGTAGGAAGCTTCCTGTTTCTCCTATGAAGCAGCAGGCGGTTTCAATCTACTGACCCCGGCGTTAGTGGACTCAAGGTTGCATAGTCCACTATGCCACCAGGACTCTTTTGCAGAGCCACTGGTAGGCTCCACCCACCAAATGTTCAGTTTGAGTCACAAGAGCATCTTTTAAACCCGAGGGAGAAAGAGTCCAGGATCCTGAGCAGCAGTTCTCCAAAGACCCTTTCACAGGGGCCGCTTAACACCATTGGAAACCACATATTTTGGATGATCTTAGGAACCAAGACACTGTGCCTCGAGCTGTCTCCAGACGGGTCCACCCACCTGCAGATACGCCCACATTCGAGCACCCGGCGTGAAGACTGTGGCCCATGCTGCACCGTGCTTCAAGACAACATCTCATGTATTTGGCATTAGAAAGAAAGACTTCACAGTATAGAATTACATGCTATTTTGTGGTGAATCATTTCCATTACGTTGGTCTGTAACAATGAAAACACATCCTGCGTGTCAGAGATTTACGTACATGCTGATTCATAACAGTAGCGAAATGACAGCGATGAAGCAGCAACAGGAAGAATTTTACGGTTGGGGGGGTCACCCCCACATGAGGAACTGCGTTAAAGGGTCGCGGCACTAGGAAGGTTGAGAAGCCCTGCTTTAGAGGGTGTTCCCAGGCAGAATAGAGAGTGGCCTCCCGCGCCTGGCAAGGGAAGTAAGAGGACCCCAAACTCTCAGCAACCGCGCTGCCCTCCTCCTGGGAGCACTTCTGGCCTGACTCCCCTGTGGCTAGTGCAGTCATTGGTAGCGTGTGTGGACTGAAGTGTCACAGACCTGCCCCCGCCTCCAGTGAGAGAGGTGTACAAGGGCCTGCAAGTTGTTGGTGATCATTAACTCAGGCAGCTCTGCACTGCCCCAATCAGCCAAGAGCAGTGGTTTTGCAACATCAGCTGCTCATGCAAATCACCTGAAGAATTTCAGAATCAAGGGTGTGAGGGCCCCGCCTCAGACCTCTGGGAGAGGGCCTGTGAGCTGCTTGGCTTTTAAAGTGCTTCATCTTTGTACAGGAGCTCGGGTCCCCTAGTGGACTGGGCACTGTTGCTAAGCACAAGGTCAGAGGTTCAACTCCACCAGGTGTTCCATGAGAGAAAGAGGGGTCTAAGCGCTTTTGCAAAAAGTTCCAGTCTTGGAAAATCCAAAGAAGCAATTCCAGCCTGCCTCTCAGCTCACTGAGAAGCTAAAGGGACTGGAAGTTTGGAGCCTGAGTAACTTTCTACAATGCAACACAATACAATACAAGCCAGTCAGGGTCGAACACCATGATCACTGCCGGAACCAGTGCCAGATGCCATTTTAATCCAACAGTAGTTGCTGCCGCTAGGAGCACAGATTTAGGAAAAGTCTGGCTCCATTACTGAGCTCGGCTTCCTCATCCATAAAATGGGGGAGAATCAGACTGAATGCAACAGGAGGAGTGAGTGAGAGAATACAGCTCCTGCCCTGTAGCAGGAGTTCAAGGAGTGATCACTGAAATGAACTTAAAAGAATTAACCGCCAGCTACGTACACGGGGACGTGTGTGGGAGAACCTTCACCTTATTTTCAGACCACTCGTTGGACATACACAGACTCCTGGAGGAGCACTCGTGGTGTGTGCTCTGACCAGTTTTCCCCTGGCCTGACTGAGATTGGTCTTCCAACCTTCCACACTCAGTAATCAATGACAGATGGCCCAGAGCCAAGGACGTAAGAACTGCCATTCTACCACCCAAGGCAGGACGACAGGGTCTGTGTGACTTCTAGGCAGTCGGGATGGGTTGGCCTGCTCCTGGCTGCCTTTTGTCAGGAAGCCCTGGGTGGTGCTTGGCTGCTAAAAATGTTGGAGGTTTGACGTTTCCCCGAGGCACCTTGGAGGAAAGTCCAGGCCACCTGCTTCTGCACACTCAAGCCTGTGGAGCAGCACAGTTCCACTCTGACACACATGGGATCACCCTGAGCTGGAATAGAAATCAACAGTGTGGCAATGGAGAGAGAAAGGGGGTGAGGGGGGGGGTTAGTTACATAATCTGGTATCAACTTATGAAGGGGCGAAGTTTAGCCTGCCAATCAGGTTGCAGTTTGGTGACATCGTTTGGAGGTGCTAAGGAAATAAATAGCTCACTGGAGGTGGGACACACACCCACTCCCTGTAAGACATTCCTCTTGACAAGCCACTTGGAGCTAGGCTGATGGCAGCCAGAGTCCTGGAGCTGGAGGAGCCACAAGGAGACCCATACCAGTGCTAAGATGCTTCCACCACCACCGGATTCGCAAGACTTTCCATCTCCTGGCCTGGATCTTTCTGCACTCGACATCATTGTAAGTGCTGTGTGAGTCTGAAGAGGAGTTTATAGAACAGTACTGGACGTATGGGCTAATACTAGACTGAGGGACTTAATCTGGACTTTCTCAATGTACAATTGCTCTTTTATATAAAGCTCTTTCTTAGACACCTAAGAGTGTCAATGAATTTGTCTCTCTAGTCAACTAAACTAATACACAGAGAGAAAATTAAAAAATATATAGTTTGTCTACCCACCCCCAACGGAGTCGTAGGTCACCATGGCCGCCAACCTTGGGCACTTGATTTGACTGGGAATGGCCCGCACTCAAGGAGCTCTAGACTCCAGGAGCAGCATAGGCACCAGAAGAAAAAGAGCATATCTCAAACTCAAATACCTGGGTCCCACATCACCTGCTGTTTGGTATGATGTGTACCAGGCCCCCTCAAGCAGACAGAATGCAAATCTAGCCCAGCCTAACCCCTGGCCCAGCTCGTCTCCCTTCTCCCAGACTCTGGCCCTCCATCCTTAGTACCAAGTCCCAGAAACAGACTGTGAGGAACTGTGCCAGCCAGAAGTCAAGCTGGCCTCCTGATGAATCTCTCACCCACAGCCAGCCACTGGCTGCCCTCCTGCCTTCTTTGGCATTGTCTCCTCCATAGGAAACCCTGCTCCTGTGCTCATTCTTTCTGGCCTCTGAGCTCCCGGGTGTTTTGGCCTCATCCAGAGCTAGTTTCTCCCCTACTCTGGCAGGCCCAAGATCTCAGGAGGTCTTCCTGCTTGGAAAAAGAGAGAGAGAGAGAGAGAGAGAGAGAGAGAGAGAAACTGGGCTCCTCTGCTGGGGTAGAACCTCCAGACATCCCAGGTCACCCAATGGAGACACCAGGTGGCTGTGTCCCCCCTACCCACTGACCCACTGAACCCCACATCACCACCTCACCTTCTCAGCTGTAAGAGCTGCCCAGCCTCTTCTGAGCCCTAGCCCAGGCTCCCTACCCTGTCCCAACACACTCCACATCTCCGCTCCCTCTCCCTTTCCCACCCCTCTCCTGTTTCTCACATCCTGACACCCTAACAGTGGCTCTGCAGTCTGCCTGTGTAAACACCTCCCATCTCAAGTAAGCCTGCAGAGCCCTCCAGCACAGGAGAGGGACAGATGTTTCAGGGGGGAAACAAGAGAATCCCCTCCCACACCCCTCGGTTCTGCTCATAGGCAAGCTCTGTGACTCTGCTGAACACACTGGAGAGCCACAAAAAGTTCCTGGAAAGATTCCATGATCTTGAAATTCCATGTCTTTACTAACTTTCTGAAGCGCCTTTCCTGGATCCTCTCCCGCCTGAGCTTGCCATCCTAACCCTGAGGGAACAGGCAGAGTGAGTGAGAGCCTGTGCCCCCCCCCCCC
>PVJH01046486.1:0-11814 GCA_004026705.1 Nesogale talazaci | reverse complement strand
AGGTTCCTATAACTAGATTACCTGAAAACAAGGAGAATAGATTTTTCCTCTGATTTATTTAAACCTTCTCTGCTTATGAATTTTTACTTTTATGGCACAAATATTTTGAATGACTTTTCAAACATTAGTAAACTTCTTATCATTCTTAAAACTCCAACATGAATCAAAATTGGAATTAAAAACTTTTATGCATAGCTGATTAGGTTCCTGCACTCTCCACTCTTGAAAGATATATATTAAAAGTCATGTTTTTCTTTGGGGGGGAGGTCTGGGGGGCATCACTGCTCCTAGAGAGCTGCTGCTGGATTTGAACCGCCAACCCTGTGGGCTGCAATCCCGCACACAACCACTATGTCACCGGGGCTCAGCCAAAAGTCAGGTTTTTCACAGGTATAGTTACATATTGTTTTAAATGCCCTTCAAGCCCAAACCTTTTGATTTATATCTGCATCCAGTTTGTAGGTATTAATTCATGTGTTTAGAAAATTGATTCCTCATGAAGAAAAATAATTGTATGGGCGTAGGTGATCTCCAAGATCACTCTGCCAGTATTTAAAGCAAAAATTATCTTTATTTTTAAAACTTTTTATTGAGGGTGCTTACAGCTTTTGTAAGAATCCATACATCAATTGTATCAAGCACATTTGTACATATGTTGCCATCATTATTTTTTAGACATTTATTTTCTATTTAGCCCTTGCTATCAACTCTTCTTTTTTCCAAAATTTATTTTTACATGTCTTATTTATTTTTGTCCAAGAGTCAGGCTCTAAAGATCTTTAATGGTTTTGTGTTTAGACTATTTGCCACTAGGTGGCAGTAAAAAAAAATAGCAATGACAAGCATGTATCAACTTTGAAGTTTAGTTTGAGAGATTTAGGGGGTTAACATTTTAGATACATGTTTTGAAATTATAGAACCATAACTAGATCCAAATATGTTGTTTCTAAGACTTAGTTCACTCTTGTGGTCCTCTGTGTCAATTCTTACTAGACAATTATAGTGCAACAGAGTGAACTTCAATCCTGTACTTTTGTTTCACAAAACATTTTTATGATAAGAAGCAGAATATATTAATTTTAGCAAATATAAAAGTCCAAATAATTAAGGATTGCGCCCTGGTGGCGTAGTGGTTGAGTGCGGGACTGCGGCCCACGGGCTTGGTGGTTCAAATCCAGTGGCAGCTCTCCAGGAGCAAGGCTGGGTAGCTCCCACGACCACCAGAGGGCAGTGATGCCCCCCAAAAAGTCCAACTAATTAAAATTTTGTTTTGTTTTGTTCTGTTTTGTTTTTTTGGGGGGGGGCATCACTGCCCTCTGGTGGTGGGAGTAGGAGGCCCAGCCTTTGCGCCTGTGGAGCTGGAACTGAACCTCCATCCCACTGGGCCGCAGTCCCACGCACAACCACTACGCCACCGGGGCTCAGCACCCTAAAAGAAATTTTACTAAAATTGTAGAAATAACCTATATTCATGATGTTAAAGTTTTCTCCAATTTTTTGCATATCTACAAAATCAAAATCACATGGAACATACAATGTCATATCTTGATTTTCAAAAGTGTTACATTGTGTTTTCTGATATTATTAAGGGCCTTTTTTTGTTTGTTTTTGGTTTTTTGGGCATCACTGCCCTCTTGTGGTGGGAGTAGGAGGTCCAGCCTTTGCTCCTGTGGAGCTGGAATTGAACTTCCATCCCAGTTGGCCGCAGTCCCGCGCACAACCACTACGCCACCGGGGCTCAGCCTTAAGGGCCTTTTTATAATGTGATTCATTCACTTGTTAGATAAACCATGTTGGACTCATGTAAGCCAATGTTGTTGGCTACTTGGGCTGTGTCTGGTTTTTTCTGGAGGGGCCTCATTCACTGCCATCAGGCTGATGCCAACCCTTAGCGACTAGATAGGATAAGGTAGAGCCACTCCTGTGGGTTTCCAAGACTAATCTTTATGAGTAGGAAACCCTAGTTTTCTTCCCAGAGCACCTGGCTGTTTCTAACCGCAGACCTTGATGACCACAGCCCAATGCATAAGCATTACAACACCAGAAGTCTTAGGACTTTTCATTCCATTTTGTGTGCATTTGGCATAGGGAATCCTTGTTGAGCTGCTAACTCCCAGGTCAGCAGTTTGAACCTATTAGTTGTTCCTCAGAAGAAAGATGATGTCTTCTACTCTTCTAAAGATTTATAGTCTTAGAAATCCACAAGAGCAGTTCTATCTTGTCCTACAGACATACAATTAACTTAATGGCTGTGAGTTTGGTTCTTGGGATTTGGGGCAAGGCCTGAATTTCCAATGGAGCTGCTAACTACAAGATTAACAGTTTAAAACCACCAACCATGACAGTGACTTTAGTTGTTTTTTTTTTTAATGTTTCCTTGTTATAAGAAACACTGCCATGAACATAATTTTTTCCTTAAGATATATTATTGGCAATTGAATTACTGAGTTGAATTGAATCACCAAAGTGACTTTGCAGAAAGATTGTACAAATGTGTACTCCCTGAAATAACAGTGCCTATTTCACCACGTCCTTGACAACTCTGAGTAGTATGGTATAGGGTTTTGTTTCTGTTTTTTAAGAAGGAACCAGGAGACTTCCGTAATTTCTTTGTATGTAAGCAAATAACATGTCCCCCCTCAATTAGGTGTACGCACAGATCGATGTGGAAATGATGAAGTTCTCTTTAAAAATATTATGCCACAGCTGTCCATGCATGAACTATACAGTTTCAGACAGGAACTTCAGCCTCATTCACTCCATCAATAATGTAAAAATGTTACTCTGGATCTTAATTATATAATAAAGTTTTAGCCATAATCAAGAAGTCATGGGTGCATAAGCAAATATGGTGAAGAAAGCTGACAGTGCCCAGCTATCAAAAGATATAGTGTCTGGCTTGAAGGTAAACAAGTGGACATCTAGCTCAGAAGCAGCAAAGTCCATATGGAAGAAGCACATCAGCTTGCATGATCACAAGGTGTCGAAGAGGTGAGGTATCCAGCATCAAAGAACTAAAATTATATCATTATAAATGAGGGAAGTACAGATTGGGGACCCAAAGCCCCTCTGTAAGTAATGGGACATCCCCTTACAGAAGGGTCGCTGGGAGGAGATGAGCCAGTCAAGGTACAGGGTACAACTCTCTTCTAGTTCTTAAATGCTTCCTCCTCCCCTTATCATGATCCCAAGTCTACCGTACAGATCCAGCTAGACAAGAGGATGTACACTGGTACAGATAGGAACTGAAAACACAAGGAGACCAGGACCCATGAACCCTTCAGGACCAGTGGTTAGAGTGGTGATACTGGGAGGGTGGAAGGAAGGTGGGGTAAAAAGGGGGAACAGATTACAAGGATCTACATATAACCTAAAGGGACCAGATTTAAACATTGGTAAAGCGGGACGCCATTGACGGGGGTGAGGGGGTGGTAGAGGGGGTATGTTCCCGCACCATTTTCCTGCTGTCCCTAGCTTGTGGTACATTCTTTCCAAAAATTGGGACTTTTTAAAAACACCGCAAGATGCGGGAAAAATAGTTTAAAATCAGGACTGTCCCACCAAAAGCGGGACATCTGATCACTTTACTATTAAACCCCCCCCCCCCGGGAAAGGTCAACAGAAGAGTGGGTGAAGGTAGACATTCTTCAGTGTACGACATGGAAAAATAATGATTTATAAATTATCAGGGGGGAGTGAGGAAGGAGGAAAATGAGCAGCTGATACCAAGGGCTCAAGTCAAAAGCAAATGTTTTGAGAATAATGAAGGCAACACATATACAAATGTGCTTGACACAATGGATAAGAGTCGTCCAAACCCCCAATAAAATGACCAAAAAAAAAAGAAGAAGAAGTCATGAATAGAGGTGGTACTACATGCCATCGAGTTGTTTTTGACCCCTAGTGACACTATTCACAACAGAAGGAAGCACTACCTGGGCCTGCCCCATCCTCACAATTGTTCCTATGCCTGAGCACATTGTTGCAGGCACTGTGTCAGGGCATCTCCTGGAGGACCTTCCGCTTTTCCACTTCCCCTCTAATTGTTTACCAAGCATGTCTTTCTCCAGAGACTGTTCTCTCCTGACAACTTGCCCAAAGTGTGTAAGACAAAGTCTCCCCATCCTTGCCTCTAAGGAGCATTCTGATCATTCTTCTTCCAAGACATATGTATTTGTTCTGTGTACAGTCCATTGTACTTTTATTATTCTTTTCACAAATCAAAGTTCAAATGCATCAATTCTTTTTCAGTTTTTCTTATTCAATGTCCAACTTTCACGTGCATATTGGGCAATTGAAAATACAGGCCTTGGTTTAGGCACATCAAAGTAGCATCCTTTCTTATCAATACTCTAAAGAGGTTTTGTCCAGCAGATTTACCCAATACAACTCTTCTTTTCATCTCTTAATTGCAGCCTCAGTGAGCATTGATTATGGATCCAAGCAAGACAAAATCCTTGCCAATATCAACCTTTTCTCCATTAATCATGATGTTACTTATTGGTGTAGTTGTAAGGATTTTTTAGTTTCTTTATATTGAGTTGTAATCCCTATCAAAGGCTGCAGTCCTTGATCATAATCAGCAAGTATTTCAAATCCCCTTCACTTTCATTAAGCAAGACTGTGTTATCTGCATTTCACATATTGTTATAAGCCTTTCTCCAATCCTCCTGTTTCATTCTTCTTATATAATCAAACTTCTCTGATGATTTGCTCAGCATATAATTGAATAACTATGCTGAGCAGATACAATCCTGATGCACACCTTTCCTGATGTTATACCTTGATCTGTTCACACAACTCCCTCTTGATTCTTGTACACTTTCTGCATGGGCACACTGTGGTGTTCTGGAATTGCCATTCTGCAGGCTGTCTATATATTTTTTGGGGGGGGGAGAGGGGCCCAATCACTGCCTCTGGTGGTCGTGGGCACTACCCAGTGCTGCTTCTAAGAGCAGCTGCTGGGTTTGAACCGCCAAGCCCGCGGGCCGCAGCCCCGCACTCAACCACTTACACTACCGGTGCTCAGCCCCTGTCTATATTTTTTTATGATCCACACAGTCTAATGCCTTGGTATAGCAATAACATACAAGTAAACATCTTTTTGGTATTCTCTGCATTCAGCTAAGGTCCCTCTAACATCAGCAATGATATTCCTTGTTTCACATCCTCTTCTGAATCTGACCTGAACCTCTGGCAGCTCCCTGTCAGTGTACTGTTGAAAACATTGTAGAATGATCTTCAGCAAAATTTTACTTGTGTGTGATATCAGTGATATTGTTTTATATTCTGGGCGTTCTGTTGCATCACCTTTCTTGCAATGGGTGTAAATATGGGTCCCTTCCAGTTAGTGGGCCAAGTTAGTACCTTCCAGTTAGTCTTCCAAATTTCCTGGTATAGACCTGTAAGTGCTTTATCACTTACTGAAACATTTAAATTTGTATGCCATAATTCCTGGAGCCTTGTTCTTGGCTGATGCTTTCAGTGCAGCTTGAATTTCTTGAACTTCAGCACCATTGAATTTGTTCATATACTACCTCCTGAAATGGTAGAAGGTCCACTAGTTCTCCTTGGTACAGTGAATCTGTGTATTCTTTCTATCTTCTGACTTTTTTTGTGTGTGTGTGGCAGGGAGTAGGAAGCCCATCCTTGCTCCTGGAGAGTGCTGCTGGATTTGAACCATCAACCCTGTGGGCTGCAGTCCTGCACACAACCGATACACCACCAGGGCTCAGCCCCCCATCTTCTCTTGATACTTCATGCATAATTTAATATTTTGCCAATGGAATACTCTAGTATTACAATGTGAGGCTTGATTTTTTTTTTTTTCAATTCAAGAGATGCTGATGATGTTCTTCATTTTTGGTTTTCTAAAAATCTAGGTCTTTTCATTTTTCATCATAATATTTTACTCTGTCTTCATGAGCTGCCCTTTGAAAATGTCTGTTCAGCCCTTTGGCACCCTCATTTCTTCATTTGCCTTAGCTACTCTTGATTAAGAGCAAGCTTCAGAATTTCTTCTGACCTTCATTTTTCTCTTTACTTTTTTGTCTTTTCAATTGCTGGTTACTTTCTTCACTAAGGATGCTCTTGATTCCCTCCTTGCAGCTCATCAGATCTGTCAATAGTGTTCAATGTAGCACATCTTTTCTTGAAATTCATGTGAGATAGTCTCAAGGTTGTATTCTAGTTTTCATGAACTTGTCTGAATTTTCCTCAACTTCAATATGAATCATTGATGGTCTATTTCATAGTCAGCCCCTGGCCTAGTTTTAGCTGCTAATAATGAATTTATCCCTTATCTCTTACTACAGGTGTAGTTTATTTGGTTTCTGTGTATTCCATTTGGTGAAGTCCATATGTATAGCCACTGTCTGTGTTTCTGTAAAAAGGTATTTACTGTGAACAAGTTATTGATCTTGAAAAATTCTCATTATATCTCATTTCTACCACCAAGACCATATTTTCCCAGTACAGTTTTTCCTCTTTGTTTCCAGCTTTTGAATTCTGGAATTCACAAATTTTCAATTCACCAATTCACCAATTCTCAATGCGCCTCGATTGCACATTTCTTCACTTTCTCATGGAAAACAGTGGTAAAATTCTTTAATTTCATCATTACTTTTCAACTTCTTCATCACTATTCTTTTGTGGTCAGTGTATAAATTTCTATAATAGTTGTATCGATAGGATTTTCCTGAAACATTACAGATATAATCCTATCATAAAAAATGTTATACTTCAAGATAGATATTAAAATACCCTTTTTGACAATATATGCAACACCATCCCTGTTGATTATGCCATTTCTCACATGGTAAACAAGATGATTTCTGATTTAAAATGTTCTCTATCAGCCCATTTCAGCTCACTAATATGCTGGGATATTGTTGGCAATACCCCAATAATTAGAAAATAAGTCATTTAAATGGCCTTTTTCTTTTGGAGCCATTTGTGCCAAGGCCTGAAAGGCATGGCATTATCAATAGCCTATTTTTTTCCAGGTGCTTTGTGCGAGACTTGCAGAGTTGATCAGAGGGCTGTGGCACAAGACTGCTCCAGCTGAAGCACAGTGAGTTCGATCACATAGAGGCAGGGAAATTATTTACAATTTCTCACTGAATTCTGTAAATCTACTGAATATCCTAGTAGTCTTTTCCCACAGCCCTCATTAGCTCAGTTATCAAACTAACTCATTCAGTGTAGGGGAACCACCTCTTTCCTGTGCTGCTCTATGGCCCAGTGCCGGGGGCTTCTGTGAGCACTGGGTTGGTATGGGCTGAGATTTTCCTAATAGTGTTTCCACAACTGTTACTCCTTTCAGGCCAGATTCCTTCTTTCTCACTCCACCAGGGACTGAAGAACCTTGTGCTTTCATCTTTCAAGGTCAGGTTTTTGAAACCTAGTCATAAGAGCTATCTGTTTAACATCTCAGATTAATTGAAACGTTGGTTAATTGAAGTAACTGAAGTAAGAACCAAATTTACATGGATATTTAATTTAGCATAGTGCTTCACATGTAAGCAAGCACACGATATATCTTTTTTAATTTTTATAAGCATTCTCTCAAGAAGTGACACATGAGCAGATAAAGGGGAGAGAGTCATCCTCCAATCAGAAGCAATAGGACATACTAAAGTCCCAGACTGTTGAAGATCATGGGTTAATGAGGGGCAGTTGGCCTCAGAAGGTGAGGCCTGGCAAATTCATTCTGGTGAGATGGTTAGACTTCGTGTATAGGGTTGACTGAGAGTTTTAGAGGAATTTTATCCAAGGACCCCATGCAGGGGATCAGGCTTCATTCTCCCCTAGTCCTCCCTGCTGAAACACTGCACTTCCCCTAACAAAACAAATTCCCCAAGGAAGCACCAGTACCTTTGTAATTTACCTCTCTGAACTTTGAGGAGCTAAGCAACACTAAGTCATTCAAATCGTCCATGGTGTTTGAAAATAGCCCAGAATCTCCTGGGACTTTTTCCTTCTCCTTCCTTTCCTGGGACCATTGTTTGATTTCATTCATAAGAACTTCAAAAAGAAGAGAAGGCTGGTGACTTCCAACCAGTCTTCTCT
Organism: Nesogale talazaci; assembly: GCA_004026705.1. Lineage (NCBI taxonomy): Eukaryota > Metazoa > Chordata > Mammalia > Afrosoricida > Tenrecidae > Nesogale > Nesogale talazaci. The sequence continues at coordinate 3,744 of PVJH01046486.1, read as the reverse complement.
CCAATAAGGGAACTTTTAATTATCTCAATACCTTTAAAAAGTTCACTTTAATGTTAATTGCTTCCAGGTTTTTTTTCCCTTCTCTAATGGATTTCTTTCTTTTTTTAGTAAGTCACATTGTATGTTTTCCCCTCTTAAATTTTTAATTAATTAAAAATCATTTTAAAAGTTTTTAATTTTATTCCAAATCCAGATTATTGGGAGCTGACACAGATATATCATTCCATAGTTCAATCACACCAAGCAGTGTTGTACAATTGGTACCACAATTAGTTTCAAAACATTTTCCTCTTTCTTGACCTCCTTGATATCAGCTCCATTTTACCCACCCTCCACTATGATACTCTACAGGAATGCTTATTCTGTTTGTCATCTCTATTGGATCACCATCCTGGGTTTCATATACTGAAAAACATATAACAAAAATTCAAGCGGACTACTCCCACTAATAAAATACACCTGAAATCATATCATTGTGAATGAGGGGGAGTACAGAGTGGAGACCGAAAGTCCATCTGTAGGCAATTAGACATAGAAGGGTCGCGAGGAGCAAGTGAGCAAGTCAGGGTGCAGTATAGTGCCTATAAAACAGACTTTTCTCTAGTTCTCTAATGCTTCCTCCCCCCACTATCATGACCCCATCGCTACGTTACAAATACAGATAGATCAGAGCATATACACGGGTACATATCAGAGCTGGAGACACAGGGAATCCTCTTCCTGAGGGTAAGTATCAAGCGAGTCCATAGTGTAAGAACTAGTAGTTCTTAAATTGGAGCCAGGATTTTGTTAGAGCCCAAAATCTATTCCTGAATCTGTATCTATTTTTATCTGCCTCTGGCCCCTTTAGAAAAACTTCTCTTTTGTTTTTAAATCATTAATGTCTTCTCAATATTAATACCTCAAAGCTACTTTGTTAACTTGCCATAAACTTTTCTAATTTGAAAACTCTAGACAGGACTCGTGGGGAGGGCAACTAAACTGGAATTCCGATACTTACTTACTGAATCAGGAAACAAGCATTCCTGTAGAGTATCATAGCGGAGGGTGGCTAAAACGGAGCTGATATCAAGGAGGTCAAGAAAGAGGAAAATGTTTTGAAACTAATTGTGGTACCAATTGTACAACACTGCTTGGTGTGATTGAACTATGGAATGATATAGAGGCAAGGCAGAGCTCTCAGGGAGAAAGTATTGTGATCCACAAGAACAGGTAGAGCAGAGATTACCACTCCATCTCTAATGTTTTATTGACTGAGCTAGATGATAGCTGGAGCTTGTCATATTAGTCTTTGTGTCTTTTTGAATCATTGGACTGCTAGCCACAAGATTGATGATTCAAATTCACCAGCCACTTTGTGGAAGATGAGGCTGCCTGCCCCATAAAGACTTACAAATCTCAGAAAACTTATATGTATGATTACTGAATCAGAAATGACTCAATAGTAGTGGTCAAAATCTCTTTGAATATAAGAAATAGCAGACATTATTGTCATGCTTGCTATGTGTTTGTTGTCCATGGCCTAATAGTGCCTGCCTTTGGCTAAGCAAAGAATCCAATTTCAACTCTGGATTAGACAGTGTATAAACTTAACCCTACCCAAACACACATTTATATACATACATACAAATTTATTTTATCTTGTTATGTGTTATTACAGATGCACTGTACTTTTATGTTTCTTTTTTTTTTAATAATTTTATTGGGGATTCATACAACTCATCACAACCCATACATATATCAATTGTATGTCAAAGCACATTTGTACATTTGTTGTCCTCATCATTTTTAAAACATTTGCATTCTACCTAAGCCCTTGGTATCAGCTCCTCATTCCCCCCCTTCCCTCACCCCCTTCCTTCATGAACCCTTGTTAATTTATAAATTACTATTATTTTGTCATATCTTATGCTGTCCAAGGTCTCCCTTCACCCACTGTAGTACTTTTAAATATATATTTTTGTGTGACTATATTAAAAACTCACCAAGTTATACATCTTAAAAAGGATAATTCCATGGTATTTGGATTATATCTCTATGAAACTATTATTAAAAATTCAGATATTTTCAAGTAAAGCAGCTTTTCAGTAATGTTTTTCTCTCCAGATTACAAAATAGTCCACACACAATGTAAGAAACTAGAAAACTGGAGGAGCACAGCGCCCCGGACCCCATGATGTACAGTCCTTTTCCACAACGTCGGAGATCAAGCTGGACCGAGAGCCTGCACCTGCATATTCCTACAGCTTCTCAGAGTCCCTTGGACAATGACTGAGGAGACAAACCATGCAGGAAACATGTCAAAAAAAAAAAAAAAAACTAGAAAACATAGCTAAGGTAGAAAAAAGAAGAAAGCACATCCCATAGTGCAAAGAGTGACTGTTGACATTTAGTGATATTTTCTTCCATTATTTTTCCACCCTTAGGTGTGGATGGTTTTTAATATTAAAGAGCTCATTTATGTGTATAAATTTTTTATTATTATTATTTTTTTTTAGTTTTTTGGGCATCACTGCTCTCCGGTGGTGGGAGTAGGAGGCCCAGCCCCACTGCTGGAATTGAACCTCCATCCTAGTGGGCCGCAGTCCTGCGCAGAACCACTACGCCACCGGGGCTCAGCCCGTGTATAAAATTTTGTATGTGCATTTCTTCATTCAGCAAAATAGCATAATGATTTAACATACTATTATAAATTATTTAAATTTATTTATTTATTTATATTATTATTATTTGTTGTTGTTGTTGTTTTGGCATCACTGCCTCTGGTGGTCATGGGCGCTACCCAGTGCTGCTCCTGAGAGCTGCTGCTGGATTTGAATCGCCAAGCCCGCGGGCCACAGTCCTGCACTCAACCACTTACGCCACCGGGGCTCAGCCCTAAATTTATTTATTTATTTTAAAAAATTACTTTATTGGAAGCTCTTACATATAACAGTCCATACATCCATGATATCAAGTGCACATGTACTAATGTTGCCATCAACAGTTTCAAAACATTATCTTTCATCTTGAATCCTTTTGTTATTAGCTCTTCATTCCTCTCTCTTGCCCACCCTGCCACCCTAACGAACCCTTAATATATTGTGTGTTGTTATTATTTATACATATCTTACAGTGTTCTTTCCCTATACCTACTTTCCTGCTGTTCATCCCCCACAGGGGGTTTATTCTGCCATCAGTGCTGTCCATTAGCCATCTTCCCTCCCTGTTTGTCCGTCCTCCCTGTTCCCCTGACCTCTTGGAATCATTACACTCTACTGTTTCTGAGGGGTTTGCCTATCTTAAATTCCATATATTGAAAACTTTTGTCTGAACCGATGTATGTACATCAGTCTAGCAGGATTTGCAAGTTAAGACTGAGATCATAATAATGGGGGGAAGAAGGATTAAAGAACTAGAAGAATGTTATGTGTTTCATTAGCGCTAACCTGCCCCTCAGATGTATCTTCTCTTCCCTGTGATCCCTCTGTGCAGGAATGTCCAATTGTCTCCTTCACCTCAGTAAGGTTGTTTATTTTTGAACTTCCGATGCCTGTTCCTGCCAACACCTTATAATCACATAGACTGGTGTACTTCTTCCAATGGGCTTTATTGATTTCTAGCTAGATGGCCATTTATTTGGCTTCAATCTTTTATGACCTCAGACGATACAACTTTTAATAGCTGGGCACCATCTGCTTTCTTCATCACATTTGCTTTTATACCTAGTTTGTCTTCAGCAATTGTGTCTGGAAGGTGGGCATC
>PVJH01046485.1:0-11795 GCA_004026705.1 Nesogale talazaci | reverse complement strand
CGTGGGCTTTGGCCAGGGGGCGGGGGAGTTTCAACCTGGATTCCTGTCTCCGACAGTCAGAGGGGGGGCGTCAGGGGAGTGTGACCCGCTGGACCTGCCCAGTGACCCGCTTCCCTGAGAACAGGGAACCCAGGGGTCCTACCGGCCACTAGGAAGGAGTCCCTCCCAGCTTGGAGCTGGTGTTTATCCTGCCCCAACCCCCACTCCACCCTCCCTCTGCCCTCCCGCCGGCCCCAGCCTCCCACCTCGCCCTCCCTAAGGCCCCTCCCTGGCCCTCGGCTCTTCACCCGGCGCCACCCGCCCCGGGCCCCTCCTCCACCTCCCCAGGGCCCCCCTCCCCGGGGTCCCCCTCCCGTCTGCCCGGCAGGTGGTCAGCGGCCTGGTTCCCAGGCGGCGGCGGCGGCGGCGATCCGTGCGCCCGCGGGAATGCCCGAGTGTCACCCTAGCCGCCCGGCCCCCTCCGAGCGCGCCCGCCTTGCGCCCCCTTCCCTTCGCGTCGGCCGCCTGGCTCCCCGCGCCGTCGGACCCTTGGCCCAGAAAGGGTTCCCCTCGGCGGGGCAGTTCCCAGCCCGCGCCCCGGGCCCCTGCTTCTGCACGGCCTATGGCGGAGGTGCCGAGCAGGGGGGGGGGGGGGGCGTGGGGGACACCAGGGGCTGGGGGGGGCTCGGTGAGCGTTGGGCGCAAAAGGGGAGGGGGGTCGGCGGGGAGGGGCGCGGGGGCGCGGCGCCTCTGCTGGCTTCACTGAGCAGTAAAACTAGAGCAGGGATCATGTTCTTCCTTTGTGGCGACACACAAAGGTGCGGGGACGGATTTGGGGCGGAGGCGGTTTCCTGGCGCAGGGAGAGCCGGATTCACACGACCCCCGGGGCCTGGCGGGGCGCCCCACCCCCGCTGTACCTAGCGGGGCCCCCCCCCCCCCCCGGCTTGGCGGGAGGCTCCTCAACCAGCTTGGCCCCCTGGGATGGGGGAAGGGCAGAGAGTAGGCTGTGCCAGGCCCCACGCCCACAGGGAGCAGTTGAGCTTCGGCACGACTTCTAGAATTTTCCATGGAGTCACCCCCTCCACCCAGAAGACAGGGTGTCTGCCACCCAACGGACCCCTGGGTGACTAACGCGCGCGGAGGTGCCTCCGAAGAAGCGTCTGGGGATGTCCTTTGGGGGTGGGGGGCAGCCAGCCAGTTCTACCCCCGCGGAGCTCCAAGTCGCCTCCGTCTCCAGGGCAACCGGCTTTTGCCACCCAAACGGGTGCCGGACTTAAAAACCAAAAGCCTTCTAGGCGAGAGACCGGTGGCGTGGTGGTTTACCCATGGGCTGCCATCCTGGCAATTCCAAACTGCCAGCCGCATCTCCCGAAAAAGATGGGACTTCCTTCTCCGGTCAAGCGTTACAGAACCCCACAGGGGCAGTGCTCTCCATTCAGACGCAGTGTGTGCGATACCCTATCTAGGATTTCCGAAACTTCATCTTTGTGGCTGGAGGGCACTGAGAAAAAAACTTGAACTTTCCCTTGCGGGTGTGGGGGGCAGGGGGGGGGACGCTTCAGCCTCCCCACCTGCCCAGGGTCTGGCCTTCTAGAACCTTCTCAGGCAGGTGTCCTGGAAGAGCTCTCCCCCAGAGTCGCCTGGGCTCCCCGTCTGCAGACACGGGCACGTGGCCAGGGTCTCAGTGCCGTCTGCCCGCCGGCGTCCACCCTGGTCACCCCAGGAGCTGTCTTCACACCCCACACAGACCCTGCCAGGACTCCCACGCCAAGCGTCCGGGAACTGCTTCCAGAGGATTCTGGCTGCGGCAGTAGCCACAGGGAAAACTTGGAAGGGCCTCATGTCAGCCGCTGGAGGCCCCTGTTACCCCGTGGGCACTTGTGTCATTTGGTGAGTCGGCCATCCTGCTACAAGAATGCTCTCTCCCTTCCAAAGCAAACAGGCCAGCCGACACACGGGGTCGACAAGGGCGCCTGCCGGGGCGGCCTGTCTCGGCGGCTCGGCCTCCCCATGCCCTGCACACAAGGCCTGGGATGGGCTGGGCAGACCTCAGGCCCACCTTGGTGGGGGAGAGGAGCCCCCAGCTCTCTTCCTCCCTGCAGGATCTGCCTCTCAGCCAAGCCAGAGGTCTTGTGCTGCCCCTCTGTCCCCCTCTGCCTAGCCTACACCGGGACGTGGGGCTAGCAAGGACTTGCCCCCAAGACCCAGTGCACACCCCCTTCCTGGAGGGAGTCCAGGACGCTCGCCAACATCCACTCCCTGCTGTGAGAGGGGAGTCTGGGCCATCAGGGTGCCCCTGACCCCTGGGGAAGGGGAGGTGCACACACTTGCACATGTTTACAAGGACGTGCCCACTGCCTACAGGGTACACACATGCATGTCTGTGTGCCCACACACATACGCATGTGTGCAGAACACACATGCACACTAATTTGTGCGCACTCACTATCATGCCTGCATGCTCAGGCACTAATCAGTGCGTGCACAGGTAGCACAGAGACGCACCTACACGTGCCGTGTACATTTACCTGTGGACATCCATGCAACCGTGCACAAGGGCACACTCTCGCATCCACGTGCTAATCATCCACGCATCTTTGCACACGTGCACATACTTGTGCGTGCACCCTCGCTCAGGTGCACATGCGTGTACACAAGCTCACAGCTGCCGTACCGGGACAAGGACAGGGGCTGTTGGGAAGCTCCAAACCTCTGCCAGGAAGGCCACAGGAGGGGCCAGGCTGAGAGGAGCCGGTGTCTGAGAGAGGGCGATCTGAGCAGGGGAGGGGGGAATTCACCGTGGACAGCTCTGGTGGGGGTGGGGAAGGAGACCGACTGGAGCAGCAGGGCTCGAGGGACCCATGGAGGGCCTGTCACGGAGCGTCAAACACACCAACTTCTGGAGTCCTGGACCCAGCCCTTACTGCCTGCCTGGTAGAGGTGGCCATCTTTGTGTGGGAACCATCACAAGACCCGGGGAGGCAGGCGAAGGGTAGACAGGCAGGCCAAGCCAGCGTGGACATAGTTGCCACTGGAGAGTGGGTTCTCGGGATGCAGAGGCGCAGGGTACTGGGTGCTAATGGCACAAGGTCACAGCAATGCCAGGGCCTGTGGAAGACAGCTTCCCGGCCAACTGACTGGAAGAGATCCACACCTGTGCGCACTCTGACCCAAGAGGAGGGGCAAGTTACAGAACAAAATAGGCACTGTCGCATTCAAGTAAGACTTTGTTGGCGATCACCCAACAACGGTGGCAGGGGGACGCTGTCGGGGAGCGGCCAGAGGTTCAGGCTGGATTCAGAAGAGGTCACGGAACAAAGGATGTCACTGCTGGCGACAGGTGGGGGCTTGGCACAAAGCTGAAAACACCAGAAAGATGCTCCCTTGTGTTTCATTCAAAGATGCTCCCTTGGACTGTGCAAAGGCGGTGTGGATCACAGCAACCTGTGAAGACCCTTGAGAAGAATGGGAAATTCCGGACTACTTCATTGTGCTCATTCAGAACTTGTCCGTGGATCCAGGGGCCCTTGTGGGAGCAGGCCTGGGAAACGCTGCATGGAAGGTGGGGGTCAGGGCTGCGTCCTCTCACCAGCCTGTTCAGTCTGTGTCAGAGCAGCAGAATTCCATGAAGAGGGCCTGCAGAAGCAGGCTTGGGGAAGGCTTACTTCCTCTGGTGGGCATATACCCCAAAGAGACAGGACAGGAACGGGTGTCCGCGGTCCCATGACTCAACTCTCCTTTTGAAAGCCAGGGGGACCTGAAGGACTGTTTTCAAGAGCTGGAGATGGAGGGTGGCAGCCCTCGGCACGGATTGTAACTCGGTGTGAGGGAGACCCAAACCCTCACTCCCGGAACAAGGGATCGCATCCTGTTAGAGCAGGGATAGCAAAGAGCAAAGAGTGACGCTGTCAATCCGTGCTCACGGACGCAGCGGTCTGAGCAGAGCTCTGAGGAAACACGGCATTCGGTGAATCTGGGGCCTGAGACCTCTTTAAGGTGCTGAGAAGCCAGGAGGCTACTTCGAGGATGAAGCCGTGCCCGACCCACTCCGAGATGCCTCCAGTCGTCTCCGAGGCAGCTGAAAGTCGGGTTGTGAAGAAGGAACGCAGGAGAGATTCGGTACATCACAACTGGGGTGCTGGAGAAGAGGATGGGAAGTATCACAGACTGCCCAAGAAAACCCCAAACCAATCCGGCTTGGAGAAAGTCCAACCGGAGTGCTCTTTAGAGGCCAGGATGTCCAGACTTGGTCTCATGTACTTTGGACCTGGTGTCGAGAGAGACCAGTCCCTGGAGAAGCAGGAAAGAGGAGGGCCTTGAAGAAGATGGACTGACGGACGCCGTGGGGGCAGCAGTGGATGCAAACAGGACAAGGGAGAGGGCAGGGCAGGACCAGGCGGTGTCTCATTCTGCTGTGCATCCTCAGATCCCCATAAGCCGGCGCTCCCTGCAGGGCAGCTAATCCCAGCGGCAGCATCACAGCCGCCGTGGACCGTACGGCTGGCCGCTCCTCAGCCCTGCCTGGCCATGTCACATGGGAATGAAGCCTGGGCTTTGTGCTTCAGGAGAAACTTCTATGGGTTTTCTCTCTTGAAGTCGTTCAACTGGGGGTGGGGGTAGGGGGAGCATTAAACTAGCTACCTTCTATGGAATCGATCCTCGGTCTCATTTCTCAGTCAGTTTCCACTGTGTGCTAGTCCTGGTGGACTAAGAGAAACAAATCCGGGGACACTCATCGGTGTGTGATAGAGAACTTTCTATCAAAGAGCAATGGTATATTGAGAAAGCTCCTCACTCCTGTCCAGATCAAGCCCATAAGTCTGATATTAGCCCAAATGTCTGATGCCAGACTGCAAATCTCTCTGTAGACTCACGAATGCAGGAAGATCCCAGGCCAGTGGGTGCAAAGTCTTATGGATCCAGAGGCAGTGGAAGCCTCTCCATGCTGGTGTGAGTCACCACGTGGCTCCTGCAGCTCCAGGACTCTGGCTGCCATCCAGCAGAGCTCCATGTGGCTAGTCAGCAGGAAATATCTCGCAGTGAGACAAGCAGAGAGAGTGTGTCTGCCCTCGGGGGGGCTATTGCTCTCCCTCCGTGCCTCCAAATGAGGTTCATCAAGCGACCTGATTGACAGGCGAGGCTCCACCCCTTCGCAAGTTGACAGCAGAGTATATAACTGCCACACATTGATGGTTTCCCTGTTGTGGGTTCTGGTTTCCCGCTTCTTGGCATACCTGGCCTTTTTTTTTTTTTTTTTTGGTTCCTGGAAAATGATAGGAGATCACCAAGCACAAATGTGTTGGGGGGACCCTTTAACTGGAGATCTGTAAGCCCTGAGAACAATGGAGAAGTGAAGAGAAGGGTTGGCCCCCAGAGTGCACAAAGAGAGGGAGGGAGGGAGAGCCTTTCCCTAGAACCCATGCTGGGCTTCTGGCTGCTTCGACCGTGAGGACAGGACTGTTTGTCAAAGGCATCCCCTTTTGGTGAGGCTGCCACAGCCGCACGGGGCAGCCCGGTGGTACCACCTGCAGGATGCCACACCCGATGGGCCTTCCCCGAAGGTTTTAAACCAACTTCCCTGCCAACTTCAAGAACGAGGCTTGGTTTCTGGCTTTCTGGTCCCTCCTCCTCCTCCTCCCAGTGGGGTGAGGGACCCCTGTGTCAGACCCCTGGGCTGTGATGCTGTCTAGTGACGTCGAGGCCCGGGAGCCCCTCGGTGAGCCTCTCGGTGAGCCGGGCCAGCATGAGCCTCGGTTGCAATACCAGACACGAACCTGCCCAGGGGCCACGGGGATGACGACGCCCGGCAAGTGGGAGAGCACTTGGTTCTGCTCCACCACGGTCACCATGAGTCCGGTCCACTTGACAGCACCTAGTCACAAAGGTCATGGTTCAAGGTGGAGCTACCACCCCGCCCCCCTCACTTTTGTGCCCCGCCCACCTGCCCCAACTGCAGCGTTTAGCCTCCGGAGCTTGGACTGAGTTCTGAGTGCATCACAGAACAACCCTTGCTCCTTGCCACCCGCCCCTCCAGCCCCCTCCCCACCACACACACACACACACACACACCCCTCACCTGTGCCCCCTGCTCAGGCTGCTCCAGCCCCCAATCCACCACTCCATGACTGCACCTCTGGCATCGCCTGCCTGGGACCGGAGCTGGGTCAGGCGATGGCAGGTCCCCTCAGACAGCCTGCCTCTCTGGAGCAGGGTCTCCTTGAATTTTCCGGAAGTAAGACAAAGACTGGCCATGGGGCCGGGGGCCACAGGCTGGCAGAGAAGAGGCGGGGCAGGCTCAAAGTGGGCAGGCCCTGGGACGGTAGGGCTTTGTGTGCCCTGCGGAGGGTGAGGAGTCGGCTGCCCTTACGCATGGATGTGTGTGGCAAAGTCCCCCTCTTCTTAAGCGGGCAGGAAGTCTGCACCGGAAGAGACCGTCTGGGCGCTGGAGTGGGTGAATTCCATCACCAGTAGATGACACCTCATAAACCCACTTACCACCACAGACTGTCTGTCTGTCCGTCCGACTGCCAGGGCGTCGCATGCTGCTGTGATGCTGGAAACTACCCCAAGGTCCAAACTAAACTCACTGCCACCAAGTGGAGGCCGACTCACGGGGACCCTCTAGGACAGGGCAGGGCTGTCATGTGAGTGTCTGAGACTAGACAGCCGCGTCTCTCTCCCGTGGAGCAGCTGGTAGTTTTGAACTGCTGGTCTGGAGGCTCGCAGCCCAACAGGTAACCCCTCTGCCAACCTGGGGCTCCTCGTTGGAAGCCTCCGATAGTGCGGATAAGTCAGAGGGCCCAAGACCCGGGCTCCAAAGGCCTGTGATCTGCAGCTAAAAACCAGCCAGTGGATCGTGACAGACAACGGCGAGGCCCCCCCAGGTCATGGGGAAAAGGTGGGAAGTACGGGAAGTCTCTGTGAGCTTTGGGGAGCACCCTCTGCTCCCCTTCTTCATGGCACCAGCAGGTGAGCTCTCGGCCCGGAGCCATGGTTCTCAACCTTCCTGGACCGCTCCTCATTGGCGGGGTTGGGGGGGGGGGGCGGAATCCCCCCAACCATAAAATATTTTCGTGGCTGCTTCGTCATTGTCATTTTGCTACTGTGATGAATCGGGCGACCCCTGTCAAAGGGTGGCTTGATCCCCAAAGGGGTTGCGACCCACAGGTTGAGAACCATGGGCCTGGAGGCACAAAAACAGCGAGACTGCTGTAAGACAGCTTCATACCGACCAGGCAGCCCACTCTAGTCCACCTCCAGTCTGTGGGTCGGATGGCGGCTTCTTCAGACGCGGGTTGCTGCAGGCCGGCGGTGCGGAAAGGTGGAGCAGAACGCAGGGAGGCCCCCGGTCAGTGGATGCAGAGTCCTGCGCAGCCAAGGTCCGCGGGGACAGACACAGCGGAGACAGCGCAGCGCTCAGGGCCTCAGGCCCAGCACGCAGAAAGACGAAGGAGCAGAGAGAGGAAGGAGAAGGTCTCTTGTAGCAAAGGCCACGCCCCCAAGGAGGCCTCATCAGGTCGGACTCCACCCCCACACAAGCGCAAGGTGACATCAATCTGCCCAACTGCCACTCGCTCACCCCTGGGATGGGAAGGTTCTAGAAGGCACAGGGGTCACTGCAGGGGGCTGAGCAGCCCCGCCGTGATGACCATGGAGCCCCTAACAGCAAAGACAGCATCTTCAACCAAGCTGCTGCCTTTGGTCTTCCTGTCTTCAGCCTCCTGGGGCTCTGATTCCTGTACCATCCAATGTGCAGCAGCCTTGGCCTTGACCTTGACCTTGACCTCGATCCCCAGGAGCCTGGAAGTCCTGCCTCTACAGCTCCAGGGGTGGCCACGCAGGGCAGGGGGCCCTCAGGATAGCTCTCTCGGCTCCAGGTGGAGCACAGTTTTTCCCCCATCCTCAATCTAGCCATCCCTGGGAGGGATGCCCCAACAGAGGGGGCACCCTGTGATGCTGGTCCCCCGTCACCCACCCTGCCTCCTCAGGGCCCCATGCCGTGGCTCCAATTGGGCTTGACGAGTTTGACTCCCACAGGGCCCCTCTTGGCGACTGCCTTCGCCCTGGCCAGCCCTGGATACATTTTGCCGTTTTTCAGCAACTCTGGAGCCAGCGTTCGGAGCGAGCTGTTTTTCCAGTGGAAACTGTAACCCGAACCCAGGAAGCTTCCCGCTCGCTCGCTCACATGGAAATGCACCCCTGCAGCCCTCCGCCCGGCAGGCTGCCCTTGGCTGCACCACCAGACGCCCTGGCTGGGACTGCACCTCGGGGGCCGCACCTTGTGGGCCACTTTGGGGGAGTCCCAGCCAGAGGAGGCTCCCGGCTCAACACCCACCTCCCTGCCCGGAGTACGGGAGTGCCACCAGGCATGCATGGAACCAGGCCCCAGGTCCCAGGGACCAAAGTCCAGCTGCTGTCGGCCGGCAGGCCTGCATGGATAGGCACATGGAGGACAGGTGCTGAGGGAAGGCAGGGAGGCCCCCTACTGAGGGGTCATGGCCAGGAGTTAGCCCTCTGGCCCAGCAGCCCAGTTCCTGGGCCCCTGGATTGGAGTGGACACTCCCCCAGCTGACTGGCACAGGACAGGAGAAGCCTGGTGGATCAGAGGGCCAGATAGCCTCCTCCCACGAGCCTCAGGCCTGACTGGGTAACTGTCCATTGTCCTGGGGCTATGATGTCCCCCGCTGACCAGCCACCAGGCCCAGGAGGTCCAGTAGTGGAGGCCAGTGTCCACTGTTAAAAGGGCACCATGTGCCCTGGATGTGATCCCCATGGCAGAGGGCAGATTCCCCCTGGTGTCCTCTTAACAATGGGGTAGCAACACACCTCTCTGACCCCTGTCCTGGGTGGTGGTGGGGGGGGGTGCGGGCTGCTGTGTCCCCTCCCCTCTGGGGTTCTCCCGTGTCCCAGCTCCTGAGCACAGGGCTAGGCTCACCTGCAGGGACTTGTCCTCCTTTCAAGAGCCGCCGTCCCCACCCAGCCGGCCCGGCTTAAGCAACAAAAGCCCGAAGACAGTATCGCTGGCTGTGTCTGCGCCTTTCTGCAGATGTTCCCGCGCTTCCGGCCTGCAGGGCGCCCAACGGGACTTTGTAAATGTTTGTGCAGTCCCTGGACGAGGTGGCGACCCTTTGAAGCTGCGGGTCCTTTGTGGAGGCTCAGAGAAGGTTCCCCAACCCCCTGCCCACAGGCAGTGCCCAGGGTGGGGTCGGTCCGCCCAGATCCTCACCCAGCTGAGAAGACCCCAGCCAGCACCAGCACCAAAGCTCCGTCCTGCTTCCGCCCGGCCCCTCCCTCCCCAAGCCAGGACTCGCCATCAGAACTTGGGCCCCCAAAGGAAGAGGGGAGCGTGTCCAGCCCCTGTCGGCGGCACCCCGTCTGGATAGCAGCAGCTGTCAACACCGCACCCTGGGTCCAGCCCAGGCAAAGCCTCCTGAATTCTGGTGTGACTCCACATCGCTAAGGAAAGACCACTGGGAGCCCTGGTTACACATGGGCCTGCTAGCTGCAAGATCAGGTGTTCAAAACCACTAGCACGCCACAGGGGAAGATGGGGCCTCCTACCCCTATAAAGAGTGACAGTCTCGGCTGAGCCCCGGTGGCGTAGTGGTTGTGTGCGGGACTGCGGCCCACTGGGACGGAGGTTCAATTCCAGCAGTGGAGCTGAATCTCCTACTCCCACCACCAGAGAGCAGTGATGCCCAAAAAATAAAAAAAAACAAACAAAAAAACATTTGTTTAAAAATAAAAAAAAAATTACTCCCACCACTGGAGAGCAGTGATGCCCCCCAAAAAAAATTAAAAAAAAAAAAAAAAAAAAGAGTGACAGTCTCGACCCCGCATTATAGGAGTAGGAGTGGTACTGGAGAGCGTGCAGGGGTGTATACTTCTGCCTCAATTAGGAAAAGAGCATCGTGACGTGAATAACGACTACAAGGAAGAAGATTCCTCTAGGGTCTTTCTGGCTCCCCTGTCCAACTGTCATGGGCACATGGCACACAGAGAACACCCTGGTTGGGGTGGGGGTCGGGGGGCCATGGTCCTCAGAGCCACAGCCTTACCCTTGCAGGCTCTAACGAGGCCCTGTGCAGCAGCTCGACCGAATGCAGCATTAGCTTTATCTAATGTCTTTTGAGCTCCAGAATGCTGTTTCCACGGGCATCGAGTGTTCCTCCACCTTGTGTCCGCTGATCGTCAGGTGACCCGTCGGTGCGGTGGGGAGGATCCCTGGGTACCTTGAGCTGCCGTCCACGCCACAGTCCTCCCTCTTTGTCTGCACGTGCCCCGAGGCCTCACTGTCCACAAGTGAGCGTGTGTCATCTGCAGATCGCAGGTGTGACAGAACTTTCCTCCGATCCTGAAGCCACCTCTTCTTCCTATCTCCTAGCGTCTCTGAGAGTCTGCCCAGCACAAGGATAGGAGAGGGTGCAAGCCTCCGCCCCCTTTTAAACCTCTCCCACAGTCACCACTAGCTGTCTTTTCCATGTGTTTGTCGATTTCCTCCAAGCCAGAGCAGAGCACCTTTGTCCTTTGTGTGACTGGCTGGTTCCTAAGGAACGTCTCAGAGGACCTGTGTGGTCTGTGTGAGTCCAGGTAGACCAGAGAAACAAATTGATAGACACGCATATGGATGTAAGGGTAAGGTTTATATACAAGAGGAATGGAACATTGAGAAAACATCCCAACCCAGTCCAGTTCAAAGTCATAAGTCTGATATTAGCCCATATGCCCGATACCAGTCTATAAAGTCTCCTTCTGACTCCTGAAGTCACCGGCCAGTGGGTGCAGAATCCTGGAGCTGGCAGGGCTCACCCCATGGCTCCTCACTTCCAGGGCTCAGGATCCATCAGCAGCATCCAGTGGTGGTAAAAGCAACTCAGCGCTGGCAGGGATCTCCATGTGGCTTCTCCAACTTCAGAGGTCTGGTTCCATCAGGGTAAGGCCATGTGGCTTCTCCTCCGACTCCTCCAGCTTCTTGGACGCTGCCATCTTGTCTTGTCCGTAGTTCGTTGTCTCGGAGAATGACTCCCAACAACTGGGGAGATAGGCTCTCATCTCCACGTGGGAAATATCGCGAGATTTCCCAGAAGTCTCAGGAGAGAGCCATGCCCAACAGAGGCCTCATTAGCTACTCAATGGCTGTCTCCAGATGAACAGGCTAGACTCCACCCCTACATCTCCATCATGAAATTGACATCTCAAATACATGACCGCCACAGGGCGGCTGGGCAGTACGTCTCCCACTGTATGGAGACAAGCTGACGTGTCAATACACGCCCCCTGGACAGACAGCGTGTGGGGTTTTTGCTTCCTTTTGAAGATCATTGTCCTGGGGGCTCTGATGACTCTTCTAACAATTCATGCACAAATTGTATCGAGCATAGTTGTACCTATGCTGCCATCATTATTTTGCAAACATTTACATTCTTCCTGGAGCCTTTGGTATCAGCTCCTCTTTTGACACCCCGCCCCCTGCGACCCCTTGATAAGTTATAAATGATCATTACTTTCTCATCTTTTTTATTTTGGAGCATCACTGCCCTGGTGGGAGTGGGAGGCCCAGTCTTGCTCCTGAAGAGCTGCTGCTGGATGTGAACCGCCAAGCCAGTGGGCCACAGTCCCGCACTCAACCACTATGCCACCGGGGCTCAGCCCACTTTCATATCTTAAAAAAAAAAATCTGAGGCTGCAGCAGCCCTGCCCAGGGTGAGTCTCTTGGCGCTATTTTCCCAGAAGCCTCTGCTCATCTCGCATCTCTGCATCTGCGTCCCTATCCCCTCCTCCACCGCCCTGGGGGGAGGCATTCTTGCCGCCCCCC
>PVJH01046484.1:0-11823 GCA_004026705.1 Nesogale talazaci | reverse complement strand
AAACACAAATAATATATCACAGAAACAAACTGACATTCAGAATTACTAACACTGAATGGTAATTGGACTAACTGCACCAATACAAAGACAGAACAGCAGAATGGATTAGAAACATGCTACCTCATTCTGCTATCTTCAAGAGACACACCTCAAACTCACAGGGAAAAGCAGACTCAACACAGACAAAAAGAGTCAGAGGATGACAACAAATTTACTAAACTAATGGCAATCAAGAAAAAAAAATCAGGAGTGGCAACACTAATCTCTGACAAAATAAACTTTAAAGAAAATGACATAAAGAGAAACAAGAATGAACACTATATAATTATCAAAGGATCAGTGACTAAGAACACATAACCATAATAAACTTTTATGTGCCCAACAAGACTCAAATACATCAACCAAATCCTCAAGGAGATGAAGAGAAAAACCATCAGCTAAATAATAATTGTAGGAGACTTTCTTACCTCACTCTCAAGGAAGGATAGATCAATAGGAAAGAAACTGAAGAAACTAGAGATCTGAACAAGCAAATAGTATAGCCTTCTAGATATCTACAGAGTTCTTCAAACAACAGCAAATAAATAAATACATGCTTTTCTTTAAAACATAATCTAAATCTAAATTTATAATCTAAAATAGATCACATGATAGACTATAAAGAAAACTTAACAAATTCAAACCCATAGAAATAATTGAAACCATCTTCTCAGATCATAGTGCCATAAAAATGGAAATCAACAATAGGAAGAATACAAACATAAAGACGAACACATGGAGACTCAACAACACAGTACTAAAAAAAAAAAGACTAGGTCTTAACCCAAGTAAGAGATGAAATTAGAAGGTTCTGAGAAATAAACAAGAATTGTAATACGATATATCAAAACCTATGAGACACAGCAAAAGCAGTTATCAGAGATCAGTTTATAACAATGCACACATAAAAAAAAGAAGGAACTAATTTTCAACACTTCAGCACACCTTCAATAATTAGAACAAAGTCAATAGCATAAACTCTTCAACAACAGAAGAAATCATAACATTAAAAGCAGAAATAAAGGAGCTGGAAAACAGAAAAGCAATGGAAAAATCAACAAAACAAGAAATTAGTTCTATGAAAAGATCAACAAAATTGACAAATTACTAGCAAACCTAACAAAGAGAAAGGACAAGCAGGTGAAAATAGTTAGAACTACAGATAAAATGGTTATTATCACAACAGATTCAATTGAAATGAAAAGAATAATAACACAACATTATGAAAGACTGTATTTCAACAAATTCAATAATCTTGATGACTTGAACAAATATCTAGAAATGTACCCTCTACACAAATTAACACAGATGGACATAAAAAACTTGAACAGACTTATAGCAAGGAATAGACAAGGTCATCAAGAAATTCCAAACCAAAAAAAAAAATCCCAGGACCAGATGGCTTGATAGGAGAATTCTACCAAGTACTCAGAAAAGAACTGTCATTAATTCTACACAAAAATTCAAGAATATAGAAAGGGGCAGCAAACTCCTGAACTTATTCTATGAAGTCAATATAACCCTAATACCCAAACCAGGCAGACTCCAAATGAATAGAAAACTACAGATTGATATCCCTCATGAACAAGATACAAAAATTCTCAACAAAATCCTGGTCAGAAAAATGCAACAACATTGTGGTAGTTACATAATTTTATGTCAACTTGATACATAAATGTAAGGGTGGAGTCTAGCCGGTCAATCAGGTCACAGCCTGAGGATGCCTCCTTGTGGGAGTGGCATTCTCATGAGGATTTTGAGAACTTTTCTCTCTCTCTCTCTCTCTGCCTTTGTCTTCCTGTTAACAAGCCACTTGAAGACTTGCTGAGCCCTATGAGAGCCTCTCTCTCTGCTTCACTTTCCTGCTGTTGTAACACTTGGAGAGCTGGAGGAGCCATTTGGAGACCTGCATCAGTGCTGAGATGCTTCTATCATCATTGGAACCACAAGACTTTTCACCTACCAGGCTGTGATCTTCCTGCATTCAGCACCATTGTATGTAGCTGCAAAAGTCTGAAGAGGGATTTATGGACCAGTCTAGGGCTTATGGAGTAGTATCAGACTTAAGGACTTGATCTGGACTGGGCTGGAATGTTTTCTCAATACACAATTGCTCCTTGATATAAAGCTCTCTCTTACACACATAAGAGTGTCAATGAATTTGTTTCCCTAGTCACCCTGGTCTAATACATGTATCATGACCAAGCGGGATTCACACCCACTTGTGATGCAAGGATGGTTCAACATTTGAAAAGCAATGTAATCCACCACATAAAAAAGATAAAGGGTAAGAATGATAAGATCATCTCAAATGGTGCAGAAAAAGCATTTGACAATATTCAACACCAATTCCTAATAATAGCACTCAGCAAATATGAATAGAAGGGAAATTCCTTCTATTTATGAAAAATAAAGGCCACATATGAAAAACTGAAGGCCAATATCACACTTAATGGGGAAAAGCTGAAAACACTCCCACTCAAAATGGGAACTCAACAAGGATGTTCCTTATTGTTCTTATTCAACTTTATGCTGGAAGTCGTAGTCAGAACCTTAAGAAAACAACAGGAAATTAAGGGAGTACAATTGGGCAAAGATGAAATGAAACTCTTGCTATTTGTAGACAGTGTGATTTTATATAGAGAGAATCCTGAGGTCTCCATGAAGTGATTATTAGAAACAATTGAGAAATTTAGCGTAAGCTAGCAGGATTCAAGATTAACAAGCAGAAATCAATTGATCTCCTATATACTAGTGATAAGATTTTTTTAAAAAGACATCAAGAAAAGAATACAATTCAAAATAGCCATAAGGAAGTTGAAATACCTAGCCAAAAGAACAAACCTAACCAAATAAACAAATGGCCTGTGCGAAAAAGAAACTACACAACATTAGTACAGGAAACCTAAAGAGATCTACACAAATGGAAGAACATCCCATGTTCATGGACAGGAAGACTCAATATTGTGAAGGTGGCAATATTATCTAAAGCAATCTACAAATTCAACTCAATCCTGATTCAAATCTCAACATAATTCTTTAAAGAAATGGAAAAACTAATTCCTACCTTAATAACGAGAGAGAAGAAACTCAGTTGTGAGAGGTGAATCATTTTATGTCAACTTGAAGGTAAATAAAAGTGTAGTGATGGTATCTAAGCTATCAATCAGGTCATAGCCTGATGATACCTCCTTGTGTACATGGCCTTTTAATAAGGAGGGCTCTGAGAACCTCTCCTCTTTGCATTCACTTTCCTGATTGCTGGCCATTTAGAGAGCTCTAAGATCTCTGCTATGTTTCTATCAACGTTGCACCCACATGACTTTTCACTCACCAGCCTGTGATAGTCCTGCATTCTGTATCATTGCATGTGACTGGGCGAGTCGTAAGAGAATCTTATGAACTAGTATTAGACTCATGGAATTAAGTTGGACTGGGCTGAGTGTTTTATTGATATATATACCATGTATACTTGAATATAAGCTGGCCTAAACATCAGCCAAGGGACCTAATTTTGCCATAAAAAACTGCATTAAAATTGTTCTGAAAAAACTTGGCTTATGCATGAATATATATGATAAATACTATAATTACTTATGGATATAAAGCTCTTTCTTACGCATATATGAGTGTCACTGGATTTATTTCAATAGTCAACCCAGCCTGATGCACCAGGATAAGCAAAGGATTTCTCAAAAAGAAGAATAATCAATGTATGTGGTCTTGCACGAGTGCATCTCAAAACCTACTGCACAGACATAGTTATCAAAACTGTTGGTACTGGTATAATGCTAGATACATAGACCAATGGAACAGGAAGAAAGGCCAGAAATAAAAGCATCTGACTACAGACCACTGAGTTTCAACAAAATCCCAACAAACATTAATGGAAAGGGGATTTCCTCTTCAACAAATAATATTGGAAGAACTGGATATCCTTTTTCAGAAGAATGAAATAGGACTTATTCTTCACCCTATGCACAAAGATGAACTCAAGGGGATCAGAGACCTAAATATAAAACCCAAAGATATCAGGATCATCAACAAAAAAATTGGGACCAAACGAAAGGCCCTAGTGCAAGGCATACAAGGGCTACCAGTTATAACAAAGTTAACACACACAGTGCAAGATAAAATAGAGGACTAGGACCCTGTGTACATCAAGACGTTTCCTCAAAAGAAAAAAATGAGAGCCCACCATTAGGGAAAAGATATTTAGCATTGACATAATGGACAAAGGACTACTTATTAAAATCTACAGAATACTTTAAGCCTACATAAAGAAAAAGACAAATTGCCCTCTTTAAAAGGTGAACAAAGAACCTGAATAGACAATTTACAAAGAATGATACCCGAATGGCTCATAGCACATGAGGAAATGATCTGATTCATAGCCATTTGGGAAGTACAAGTCAAAACAACAATGAGATACCATGTCACACCCACAACTGTAGCCCAATTAAAACAAAACAAGACAGAGAACAATAAATGCTGGAGAAGGTGTGGAGAGACTAGAACTCATACACTATCTGTGTGCTTATAAATATGTGCAACCATTGTGGAAAGTGATGTGATGATTCCTAAAACAATTGGCAATAGAAATATTATATGCCCCAGCAATACTATTGCTGGTCATATACGCCAAAGAAATGGGATAGAACAGACATATGCTCTCCTATGTTCTTTGCAGCACAGTTCAGAAGAGCAAGAAATTGGAAACAGCCAAATTTCACATCAGGAGAAGCATGGATAAGAAACCTGGATATATACACACAATGGAATACTACGCATCCCTAAAAAACAGTGATGAAATCATGAAACATCCCATAGCATGGAGGTCTCTTGAAACCATTATGCTGAATAACAATGTTAGTTAAGTGCAGAAGGGAAACTATTTTATGAAGCTATGGCTATAAACAGAATGGGAACAGGCTGAAGATTCCAGGCTGTAGTCACTGGTCAGGTTGGTCAGGCAATTTGGTAGAGAGCTTGACCAGTCCCCAAGAACCAGGTGCTATCCTTTCTATGGGTGTATCCTGAAGGCTACTTTGGCAGAAGGATCCTCATGAAATCGGCTGTGGTCAAATTTTCAAGAGAGGGGGAGGGGAGTATGACTGCTTAGTGGCTACCACACAGAGGTATTTACATGGTCTCCCTGCACTAGTGATGAGGGATATTCATGGTAAAATCCATTAAGATGGGGAAAAGAGAATACACGTTTCTTGGAGAAAAATGCATGTATGTTGGTAGAAAAAGGAGGAGAACCAACTTCCTAGCAGGAGGAGCAAAATGACTAATAATACTTTTAATTGACCCTATGGGAGGAGTATTCCTGGCACTATGTTCATAATAGGCCATATTCGTCCAAGTTTCTGTATATACCCTGGAGACCAATGTCCACAGAACAATGGGACATTGAATTTTTGATTCTCAAGGAACATAACATGCTTCAAAGGCCATACCAAAAGGATGTGGAAACCCCACCAGGTGAACTAGACTCTACCTCAAACACACCTATACCTCAGGACTTAAAAATAAAATGATATGTTAAGCAGAAAAGAGCTATACCACGTGTCTTAAGCCAGGCTGACAAGAGGAGCAAATTGAGTGATATATATATATACATATATATACGAAAGCGTTTTATATCCAGAAGTAATGATATATTAAAAAATTCCAGCCCTGTCCTTGTCAACTCCATAAGTCAACTCCATAAGTCTGATATTGGTCCATAAGTCCCATAAGACTCATACAGCCACCCGGAATTATGCAGAATTCAGGAAGATCACAGGCTAGAATACTGGTGGAAACATAGTAGGGCTCTAGTGGTTCTCAGGGTGTCCAGAAAGCAGGACAGTGAAGGTAAAGAGAAGGATAGGTTCTTGGTTCCCTCTTATGAGAAAGCCACACCCATAAGGATACACCTTCAGATTGTGACCTGATTGACAGGTTGAATATCATCACCCATACACTTTTATATATCTTCAGGTTGACATGAAATTGTGTAAGTACCACACCAAGAGTATTAGCAGGCAGACTAATGTTTACTTACTACTTTATTGCTCTATTTGCTGTATTAAATCTAACATTGTCCATGAATATTATTGCAAGTTTTGCAACTCCTATTGTCTGTGCAACTAGCATCACGTCACTTAAGGATTTATTTGGTACAAATCAATAATCCACCTTCCTCTCTCAAAAGTGTTTAAAATTAGTACTATGGGCTAATCAATGACACTATAAACAGAAGGGCCTTATGTTGCAGGGAGCATGGGATTCTACACTATAAATTAACAAGAAGGTCTCTTAGGTGAGCCAGAGGCTGATAAAAAGGATAGATTCAGGAATGGATTCTGGGCTCACATTTAATCCTAGTCCCAACATGGCCCTGCTAAAGATGGTTAAAAAAATTTGATGGTGTCCACTTATCAGATAGAATAGTGTCTGGAGCTAAACCTTGTTTCCAAACAAGCAGCCATCTAAGTGAGATGTCGTGGAAGCCCACAGGAAAGAAGCACACTAATAGCTATGATCCAAGGATTGTACTTTGTATAATTCAAATCCAAAAAGGGGAATAGTATTGGAGTTTCAATTGTGACATTTTGGTGTGCAGAATGCTTTGGATGATAGTGGAGGCCCCAAATATATTTGCAGGATATATACAGGGGATAAGCCTACGGTGATTTCCCTTTAACCATAATTTGCAGGATATATACGGGGGATAAGCCTACAGTGATTTCCCTTTAACCATAATTGTGGGATGGGAATAATCTGGTTATCACACAGAGCATTGGAGAGACAACTTCTGTAAATTAAAATGATAAATCTGACTTGAATGGTCTAAATCTTGTCATATGATATCCCTTCTGATACATCTTGTGCTTGAAATGATTTTTAATACTTTTTCCACATTGGGATTTGTCCATGCTATATTTAGTCATTGTGGGTAGCCTTCTTAACTTTCTTTTACTTATTTTTTCTGTTTGATGGCATATAAAGCCTAGCATAAGTGAATCTAGAGCAGTGATTCTCAGCCTTCCTAATACATTTCCTCGTGTGATGGTGACCCCCCCAACCACAAAATCATTTTCATTGCCACTTCATAACTGTAATTTTGCTACTGTTATGAATCGGGTGATCCCTGTGAAAGGACTGTTTGATCCCCAAAGGGGTGATGACCCACAGGTTGAAAACCGCTCATCTAGAGAGACAGTACCTAGAATAAGGGTTCTTGGGAAATATGGTAGAGAAGCCGAGGAGGGAGGTTAGGGTGAGCTGAGATCAAGAAGTTCAAGAAGGAAGAAAATGTTTTGAAAATGATTGCAGTGGCGATTGTACAACATTGCTTGAGATAGTTGAACTATGGAATGGTATGATATCTGGATTAGCTCCTAATAACATGGTTTGGAAATAAAACTATCACAGTCCATTCCTTACAATTTGGCACTTGCGTGCATCTCCTTGAACCACACCTAGTGTCCAAACAAAGACAATAATAACGTCAGAGTCATCCTAACATGAAGCAAACAGCACATGTACAACCAAACAGCATACTAACCGACTTACATCTTATATTACACATGAACAGAGCCCAAAATATTTGATGCACACAAACAAGAAGGAAACAGTCAAAATAAATGCATCTTTATTTCTACAGGTGGTCATGTGGCCATAGCTGTTATTTAGAACTACCTTCTATTCTCCATTCTTTATTCCACTTGTAATCAGCAAGCATTTCAGCTGGGGTGATACTCAAACCTTCATTCCTGAAGAGTCCAGGTCATTAGCAGTTATTCAAAATCAACAAGGCAGCAAGAATAAAAATAAACACCTTCACACATCAACTGCAACGATTGGAAAAAATGTAAAAAAAACCCCATCACATATTAGAAGACAAGAAATAATAAAAATTAGGGCATAAATAAATGTATCAGAAAAAAGTGTAGAAAAAAAATCAATGAGACAAGAAGTGGCTTCCTTTAAAATATTAACTAAACTGATAAACTACTGACAAAGGAAAATAATAAGAATTTTTCATATTTTCCCAGTCTAATAATTTCATATCTTACACCGACCTCTGTCTTCCTTCCCCCATAGTTTCTGTTGCTTGCCCCCTGGGGTGCGGTGGGGTTATGTGTCAATCATTGTGATCAGCTCCCCCTTCCATCCTTTCTCTTCTGGTATTGCTACTCCCATTCTTGTTCCTGGATTCTGTGTGTTGTGAGCTCTGATCGCTTATCTGTATACCTCATGTTTGCACAGGCTGGAGTGCATCTTCCACGTGGCCTGTAGTTTCACAGCTAGATGGTTGCTTGTTTAACTTCAAAACTTTTGATAGTGGGAGACCATCTGCTTTCTTCACCACATTTGCTTTGCATGCATTTTGTCTTCAGTGATCATGCCTGGAGGGTGAACCATGCAGAATGCCTGGTTCTTAGAACCAAGTCTTCTTGCATTGAGGGAGGGCTTGAGCAGAGACCCGAAGTCCATCCACTACCTCAGAGTATTGCTATACAGACATATGCACATAGGCCAATACCTCTATTTTTATGAATCAATATATTTACATATGTACACACCTATGCTTATACCTCTATTCATAGCTTTACTTCCTAGATCTTTCCTCTGTTTCCTTTCACCTGCCTCCTATCCCACCATCACACTGGCCCTTCATCCGCCTCTTAGTAATTCCTCTCGGCTAGACTGCTATTGCTTCAACACTCTCAGGATCTCCATGTCCTCCTCATTCTTTATTTTAATTCCCTAATTGTTCTCCTGTCTATGGCATTGCTTGCTCACCACTCTCTTCCCCGATTCCTACTCCCCCAAGTCCCTTCAGAACTGTTGGTTCTGTTGCTTTCTCCTCAAGCTTGCTTTCCAGGCCTATCTTACATAGGTAGGCAAACCAACAATAACAGAAACCAAACAAAAAGAAAACAAAAGTTGGAATTAAAAGGTAGATAGATAGATAGATAGATAGATAGATAGATAGATAGATAGATAGATAGATAGATAATTCCAGTTCTGTCCACTGACCTTTATGACAGTCTTTCCCCGGTCCTGAGAGAATTTCTGGAGCTGCCTCTACTAGCCTGAAGTCTATTTTGGGGCTCCTCAGGGGCTTGGGGGCTTTGATTTGCTTCTGTTGCTAAAACTAAAACATACTAAATTGGTAAGAGATACTAAATTGGTAAGAGATAGCCTTTACAATAAACAGTGCTGGAAAAATTTTCACCTGAAAAAGAATGAAATAGACCCATATTTCACACCACATAAAAAAGCAAAAATAAATTAAAGATTAATTGACTACCTAAATATAAATCACATAAGCATAAAGACCATCAATTTTAAAAACTGGGTAAAACTTCAGGACCCTAATGCAAAGCATAAACACACTACCAAACAAAATGAAAAATATTTACATGATAGAAGATAAAATTAAAACAAAATAGACATGACATTTATGAACATAAAAAATATTCATCCAAAAGCTTATTAGAAGAGTCATAGAGAAAATATTCAGAGAAAATATTCAGCAATAATACATGAAATAAAGGACTATCTTCAAAATCTAAAACATCCTAACAAGAAAATACAAATAATCCAATAAAAATGGCAAAAGATAGGGCTGAGCCCCGGTGGCGTAGTGGTTGTGCGCGGGACTGAGGCCCACTGGGACAGAGGTTCAATTCCAGCAGTGGGGCTGGGCCTCCTACTCCCACCACCAGAGAGCAGTGATGCCCCCCCCCAAAAAAATGGCAAAAGATATGAATAGATATACTAAAGACAATATCTATGCAGCCAATAACCATGTGAAGAAATGTTCATGATCATTAACAATAAAAGAAACAAAAATCGAAACAACAATGAGATTTCACCTCACACCAACACTTTTGGGAAAATTTGATAAAACAGAAAATAATAAATACTGGGGAGGATGAGGAGAGATAGGAATGTTTTTACATTCAGGTAGGGCTGAAAAATTTTACAACTACTATGGAAATCAGTAAACAAATGCAAATACAAGTGCCTTATGAGCCAACAATTTTTCTACTGGGTATATACACTAGAGAAATCCTAACTACCACACAAATAGTCATATGCACACCTATGTTATTGCAGATATGTACATAACAGCAAAAGCATAAAAAAGCAACCAAACACCTCAACCATAGAGAAACTGATAATACACAAGTTGTGTTACATTCAAAGTATGGAATTTTATGCATCAATTTAAAACAATGACAACTCTTAAACATTTCCAGACAAGGACAAAACTAGAAAACATAATCCTTAGCAACAGTCAGTCAGTCTTACAAAGATACATAATATAACTATGGGTATACGGAAGAGCAAAAATGAAGAAATGTGCTTTATGTGCCAGTAGATAAGATTTTAATGACTATGAGGATTCTGGCAGGAATAAGGAAAGGGGAGGATTATGGGGGGGGGGGTTAAGAATAAAACAAAACAAAATCATACGGCAGGTTCAACAGGATATTGTTGATTTCACTACTTGAGATGGGCTGTGTAAATGTTTATAGTACATATTTTTAATGAGGAACAAGCAGAAATACCACTAGATTCCTTATTACTCAAACCTAAAGAGTAGTTTAAGTGGTTTTATTTTAAAAAAAGGCCAAAAAATAAAATTTAAATGGATTTGGAGTTTTAAGTGACAAAGAAGTCCATCTCAGACAAACAAACAAAACAACTGTAACAAGTAAAGTGAGAGATAAAGCTTGATAATAGCATTCACAATGATGATGATGAGAAAAAAAACAAATATAATGTTAGATATCCTGAAAAAAGATATATGTTATAAAACATGAGAGGGTGCCCCCCCAAAACAGAATTTTTGCAAAGCTATATATCTAATTTTTTTTTTACAAAGCAACCATATCACCTTCAAAGTACCCTTCAACACACTTAATATATTTGTTAAATCTGTGGTTCCATTCTTGGAAACATTTTTCAAACTCATCTGCTTGGGTGGCTGACAGCACCTCCCTCATTTTTTTCTTCACCTTTTCAATATCATCAAATCACTGTCCCTTCATGTCATTTGCAGAAACAAAAAGATGTTGATAGGAATGAGGTCAGATGAATAAATGAGGGCAGGAGTGTCAAGAAAGGCATGCTGTTTTTTATATAAAAACAAACAAGCAAACCAAAAAACTGGCTCACTGAGATGGCTGTGTGAACAGGTACATTGTCGTGGTGGCAAAACCAGTCCCTGCCCTTTTGGTCACACACTGTTATGCAATCTTTTTCAGATCCTCTAAATAGAAAGCTTGGTTCATGGTCTGACCTGGTAGAATGAGCTCCAAATGCACTGCAAGTTGACATTTTTGTCTGTTTGGGAGATTGACGGATGTCCAGAATAACATTGTCATCAATTGACATTTCACTTTTTTTTTGGGGGGGGGCATCACTGCCCTCTGGTGGAAATGGGAGGCCCAGCCTTGTTCCTGGAGAGCTGTTGCTGGATTTGAACCGCTAAGGCAGTGGGCCACAGTCCTGCACTCAACCACTACACCACCGGGGTTCAGCCCCACTTCACCTTTTATGAAAAGAGAAAATCACCACTTGTACAAGAACTTTTATCCACAGTGCTGTCCTTCTAAGTGTTGTTCAACACAACAGTTTCTGTGGAATTTTTCCCAAGCAGGAAACAAAATTTCACAGTTGCACGCTTTTCTCTCAAACTGGCCATCACAGGTTCAATCAAAATTGCTTTTATGAAAAAGTTCATTGTGACCAGAAAGAACCTTCCCAGCAGAC
>PVJH01046483.1:0-11846 GCA_004026705.1 Nesogale talazaci | reverse complement strand
AAAGAGAGGGGTCAGAGTGGAGAATCAAAGTTTCATCTGTTGGTAACTGGGAACTCTCTCACTGAAGTGACTTATGGAAGGGACAACTCATCCAGGATGCAGTGTGGCACTGAGGAAATATAGAACATTCCTCTACTTCAGTGGTTCTCAACCTTCCTAATGCCACGACCCTTTAATATAGTTCCTCATGTTGTGGTGATTCCCCAGCCATAAGCTTATTTTCTTTTTTAAAAATAAAATTATTTTAATTGTAGTGTTGGGAGGAAGCAAGGATGGAGGGGGAAGGATGAGAATCTGACACAGGGCTCAAGTGGAAAAGCAGATATTTGATGATGGCAGCAGCCACGTGAAGGTGCTTGGCACAATATATGTATTTATTTATTGTGAAAAGTGATTATGAGCGATTATGAGGCCCCAATAAGATGATTTAAAATTATTTTAATTGCAGCTTCATAACTGTAGTCTTGCTATTGTTAAGAATCAGACAACCCCTGTGAAGAAGTTGTTTGACCCTCCTCAACGGGTCATGACCCACAGATTGAGAACCACTTCTCTAGTTCTTTAATGCTTCCTCCCCCTCCTCTCCTGCTAGACCAGCGTATGTACATTGGTACAGATAAGAGCTTTCGACATTTGAAATCCAAGATAGATAAAGCCTCTAGAAGCAGTAATGGGAGTAATGATTCCAGGTGGGTAGGGGAGGCCGTGGGGAAGCGGGGTTGGGAAAACTGATAGCAATGATGACTGTATAACCTCCTCAACGGGGCGAATAGCAGAACTGGGGGTCAAGGGACCTTTCGGATGGTGTGAGATATGAAAAAATGATAATAATATATATATAATTTATGAAGGATTCCCCACAGGGGTAGGATGGGGGGAAGGTAATAAAGAGGAGCTGATCTCAAGGGGCTTAAGTAGAAAGAAAATGATGATGGCAGCAGCATCTGTACAAGTTTGCTTGCTGTAATTGATTTATGGATTGTTATAATATCTATAAGAACAGTCCATAAAATGATCAATTAAGAAAAAAAAGAGTTCGGTGTTGCAGATCCACAGGTAGAGTCCTACTCTGCCCCCCTAGGGCTCTAGCCATCATCAAGTCAATGACAGAGCTTGTTTATTTGGTTTGGCTCGTACCACCACCAAGGTGGTGATTAGAATTTAAGTTGACATTTACCCAGTGGGTGCTGACCCCTCCCTCCCGCCCCACCTTGCGGTGCCTGCAGAAACACTCTAGCTGAGCCTCCTGAGATAAACCCCTCAGGGCCCCACGTGTACCCCCGCCCCCCACTCACCCACCCTCTCCGTGGAAATCTGAGGTTGTAGGGAGAGCCGCTGGTAAGGTTCACAGCAGCTTAATTACCAAAGTGATTTTAATTTGTTTTTGTTAATTGAAATCTCATTAAGCAAGTAATTTACTTCTACACAGCCCCGGAGTCCACAAGCCTGTGGGTGAGGAGGCTAAAGAGGTTTTTAGACCCTGCCTTCCGCTGGGGACTGTGCTTCTAACTTGAACGTATGACCTGTATGCATTTGAGTGTGTGTGTGTGTGTGTGTGTGTGTGTGTGCATTTGGACCTCCCATGGGAGGGCTCTCTCCCATGGCTAGGGCTCCCTGTCTCTTTTGCCCCTACTTCCAGTCTTGGGCTGCCAACAATATACCACACACTGGGAGGCTGAAAAGGACAGACCTTCATCATCTCACAGATCAGGAAGCTGCAAGTCCAAGTTCAGGGTGTTTTCCTCTGAAGGAGCGTCTCCTCCATGACTCTCTCTTGGCTTCTGGTGACAGCCCCCGGCCCGGGCAGTCCTTGACTCGAATCTGCATCTCTCCCAGTCTCTGCCTCAAGCTTTACGTGACAGTCTCCTTCCAGTGTCCAACGAAACGGTGTCACTCCTTTCATCAGGACATCACTCCGCTTAGATGAGGACCCAGACTACTGCAGGGTGACCTCAGGGCTAACTGACAACATCTTCAAGGGCCATGTTTCCAAACAAGGTCACGTCCACAGGCACTTCCCCGACTATAAACCATACCAGTGCAGAGGCCAGTAGGAGCCTACATGTCAGTGGCTCTGGCTTAAACATGGGCATACGCTACAGGGTGCTTCTCAGTGGGGCCACCATGGACATTTAGGGTGGGTGGTTCTTTTTAAAAAAATAATTTTATTAGGGACACGTACAACTCTCACCACAATCCATCCATCCATCCATCCACTTGTACATTTGTTGCCATCATCCTTTTCCAAACTTTTGCTTTCCACTTGAGCTCTTGATATCAACTTCTCATTTTTGCCCTCCCTCCTTCCCTCATGAACCCTTAATAATTATAAAGTATTGTTAGTTTTTCATCTTTATTAATGGAGACTGCAGTGAATTACAGGCCATTCAGTGTTCCTGGGTCTTGCATATTACCCACCGGCAGCATCCCTGGGAAGGGGCCTAGATGGCGTTGTGGTTAAACACCCTGCTGTGAACCTGAAGGTCAGTAGTTCGAATCCATCAGTTGCTTCTCGGGAGAAAAGACCTGGCTATTTTATCCCACAATGATGACAGCCTGGGAAATCTTATGGGGCAGTCTTACACAGTCCTACAGGGCCTCGGTGAGTTGGAGTTGACTTAATAACAGACAGCAATAACAACAGCATCCCCTTAAATAATTGTGAAAACCCAAATGTGTCCTCCACGCATTTCTAGCTTCTGTGGGGGTAGCATGGGGGGGGGTCCAAGCTGAGACAGGAGCTTGTACACTCCCTGGTGCCCAGGACAATCCAGTGAACCTCTATGGGGTGACTGAGCCTCTGTCCAGGACCTGAGCCTGTGACTTTGTTCCTTCCCTGGTGATGTGTGTATATGAGTGCCCAGAAATGCAACCCTGCCCCTCTGGCTTGTACTCTGGCTGTCAGAAGAGGGTCCTTGGACACTACGGCCAGTTGGGCCCCAGAGCTCCAGACTTTTGTTTGAACCGGGCATTTTCCCTCCTGGTCTGGGCCCTGGCTGACTCCTCCCACTGCCCCTTGACTTGGCCACTTGGTAGTTTTCCAGGCCTGACATTTTGAACATGCCATGCCATATGTATTGCCACTCTCAGGTAATTATCACGTAAAATTAAGCTAGTCTTGTACATGAAACCAGCAATTAGCCAGGGATTGAAGGTCAGGGAGAGCTCGTTTATAGAGCTGCTAACAAAATGTTAAGTGGAAGTGTGTGTCAGCTGGGCAGGAGGCTGGATTAGCCGGGGTCACAGCCAAGGGACTGGAGAGCTAGGGGACTCCTGGCGCTGCAGTGCGGGGCACAGCGGGAATTTACGGTACCCCAGCAGCTCTCCATCTGGGGCGTGGCTTTGAAGAGGAGCTTACTAAACCTGCTAAGTCCCTGTCCACATCCATGCTGCTTCCCCATCCATCTGGAAACCTGGGAGGTCCGGCCCACAGGGCCCTGCAGTCAAGCTTACCTCCTGCAGGGAGGTCCACGACTCCAAACATGCACACACTCCCTGGCTTTTCTGTCTGCTTTGGGTCCCTGAAGGCAGGGTGAGCTTCCAAGACTCAGAAACTTAGCACACCCTGTTCCATTTGCCTGGGAGACCTTCTCTTCTGGCTTCCTTATTCACAGACCAGAAAACATCTATTTCTCTCCCTGCAAATCTTCCCTGCACCTTCTCTGGGAGCTTTTCCAGATGTTCCACATGAATCCAGCCTCTGGTCATTGATTGGTTGATTGTCTGTCTACTGGATTGGAAATTAGTCATCTCTTCCTGGCAGCCAATAAGTGTTAGTGGGATAAATATAAAAGCTGTTCTCTTGTGCCCTTTGTTCTTTTTACATGTCCCTCAAGGCTCTGTTGTCACCTCCTCTAGGCAGTTTCCTGGATTGCTTCTCCAGCAGACACAGGCGTGTCTCTTGTGTTTCCCCTGGCATTTTGCCTGCCCCCTTATTACAGTACTTAGAAGATTTCAATATTGTACAACTCCCAGGGGTTGGAGGGAGCATTCGCTAGGAGTCCTGGTGGCCTAGTGGTTATGCGTTGGGCTGCTAGCCCTAAAATCATGAGTTCAAAACCACTAGTCGCTCTGTGGGAAAACGAAGCTTTCTATTCCCCCAAAGAGTTGTAGTGTCAGAAACCCACAAGGGAGGAGTTCCTACCCCCTCCTGGGGTCACTAGGTTGGAATCGACGTCAACGGCAGTGAATAGTAGTAGGGGACAATACAGAAACGGTGGCTGACTTATTTATGAGAAAGCGACTTTCTTTAGATCAAGACCTGGCACCCTTCCTTATGAAGACAAACAGTTCCAGTCTTGCCACTGAGTTGATTCTGAGGTAGGGTAGAATTGCTCCTTGGAGTTTTTGAGACTGCCAATCTCTCCGTGAGCAGAGAGTCTCATCTTCTTCCGCTGAGCAGGCAGTGGGTTTGAACCCCTGGTCTTGCGGTTAGCAGTCTGACACTTAGCCCCGTATGACATCAGGACCCCTAATAATTTATATATAATTTGTTCCCCCTCAGTAGGCAGACAGACGGCAAACAGCAGACAGGTAGGTATTCAAGTGTTCGGCAGGAGAGAGATGGTTCAGTGGTAAGAGATTAAGGATCAGAAGACAGGGGTTCAAAGTTTCGACTCTGTTACGAGATGCTGTGCATACTTCGGCGAGTCATGTAACCGCTTTCATCCATGTAGGCACTCAAGGCATGTCCATTTGCCACCTCCTTTTCATCATGTGTGAATGGGAGGATTTTAAGATTCCTTGCGGTCTTATAGAACGATGGGCCCTCTGGCTCGGGAAAAGCGCAAAAGCCTATCCTCAGCTGTGTGAGAGTGAATTTCTGTCTTAAAGTCATCCATCCACCTCTGTGTTTTAAAGTCCTGCATGTCAGCGATAGCTGCACTAGTTAACGAAGATGCCTGGCCTCACTGGGACATGGTCGTCCGGTGGGGCTTTGCCTATTCTAGTGGCGAGAGGCTCAGTCCCTCACACAGTAGGCCCTCCCAGCTTCAGGCAAGAAAGACCCACTCGTCTGGACGCTGGCTTCCTGGAGCCTGCATCACAGGCCCTGGTTTTGCATCATGAGGATTGTCCCATTGTGCAAGAGGACATTTGCAGTCTGATCAGCTGCAGGCTCAAAGACACCCCTTACCTCACTTTTCCTGCGGTGACTTGGTTACTGTGGTGATGTCAATTTCATGATTGGGATGGAGGAGTAGAGTCTAACCTGTCAATCTGGAGCTAGCCAATGAGGCCTCTGTGTGGGCATGGCTTTCTCCTGAAGATTCTGGGAAGTCTTGTGGTATCTCCCTCGTGGAGATGAGGGACTATTTCCCCAGTTGTTGGGAGTTGTTGGACTGACAAGACAAGATGGCAGCGTCCGAGGAACTAGAGGAGCCAGAGGAGAAGCCACACGACTTACCGTGATGGAACTAGACCTCTGAAGCCAGAGAAGCCACGGAGAGACGCCTGCCAGTGCTGAGATGTTTCTATCACCAATGGATACTGCTGATGGACCCTGAGCCCTGGAAACAAGGAGCCATGAGGAAACCCTTGCCAGAGCTGGGACTCTGCACCCACTGGCCCGTGACTTTATGAGTTGGAAGGAGACATTAGAGACTGGTATCAGGCATATGGGCTAATATCAGACTTACGACTTTGGACTGGACTGGGTTGGGATGCTTTCTCAATGTTCCATCCTCTTGTATATAAACCTTTCCCTTACATCCATATGCGTGTGTATGCATTTGTTTCTCTAGCCTGCCCGGACTCACACAAGAGTTCAATCACGTCCAGCAGAACTGTACGGTTGCTACCACGATCACTTTCCCAAGGGCTGCATCTCTTTATGGTAGCAGAGAGCCTCCTCTTTCTCCTGGGGAGTGGTCGGTGAATTTGAATCGCTGACCTTGTGGTTAGCAGCCCAGTGTGTAAGCCACGAAGACACAGAGTGGGTGCTCAATAAATGTCTGCTGAATGAAGAAATCAATCGATATGTTAAAAAGTCATATAGAGTTAAGGTGCTTCATTGCAACATTTCTTTTTTTGTTTGTTTTTTTTTTGGGGGGGCATCATTGCCCTCTGGTGGTGGGAGTAGGAGGCCCAGGCTTGCTGCTGGATTTGAACCTCCAACCCAGTGGGCCGCAGCCCCGCGCACAACCACTACGCCACCGGGGCTCAGCCCTGCATGTATATTTCTTTTTTTTTTTTTTTTAAGGCATCACTGCCCTGGTGGTGGGAGTAGGATGCATGTATATTTCTAATGCATTTTGCTGCCACTACAGAGTAATCTTCACAGTTTCCTGCACAACCACCTCCAACGGCTCCCTAGGAACTTAAAAGTTCGAACCCCATATTGTCGTCATCGTTCTTTCTTCCTCCTGACCGTGGTTGGAGTTTGGTTCCTGTCTGGCTTGCTCTCAGAAGATGCCAGGCACCCAATGGGCCTCATGAAATGTTGAAAGAATTGGCAGTGCCTAATTTGCAGGGCTAGGAGTGTAGCCTAAATCATGATTATCGCCTTCATAATCAATGGGGAAAAGCCTTCTTCACACCCTGCTGCTCACGGCCTTGCACAGTGTCTTGTTACGAGGCCCCTGCATCCCATCCACACCCACTAAGCACACTGCATAAGAGGTGGCCTCCACATGCCCAGACGGTGAGGCAGCCACATTCCAGACAGGTGCGGTCCACCTTCGAGTCACCTGTCTGACCACCAAACCACCCGCAGACACTCCAACTTTATAGATCCTCAGGTTGACCTGGGGTTCGAATCCTCACACTGGTTCTCTCTTCCTGCTGGTATGACCCTGGACAAAGGGCAACTCTGAGTCTCCGAGTCCTCGTCTGGGAAATGAGGACAACCAGCACGCCCCTGGGGGTTGCTGTGAGGCCAGAGAGAGCTCCTGGGAGGTGTCTTGCTAGGGGCCTGGCATCTGGCAGGTTCTCAGGAAGCAGGACTGCCAAGCCACAGACACGCAGGAAACCACATCAGCCCAAGCTAAACCTAGAAAGGCCAGTGCGTTGCCAAGAACCCCATATGCCAAGCAGTGCTTTGTTGCAAAGCCAAGAAGATTTTTTTTTTAAATCACCCATTGTTTGAGATTCTTTTGCCACAATTAGTGCTCTGCGGGTGAGAACACTAACTACCCAGTGTGGGGTGTATACTGTGTATGGTGGACTTGCACGTGTGGATGGGTCTAAGGCGACCTGAAGGTGTACACACAAATATACCTGCTTAGTGGGTACAGGTGTGCAATAATTCTCTATGGATGAATAAACATGTGCTCTCCATGTATGTGTTCACCCATGACCAGCCAGTCATGCCATGGTGCTGACTTGGAAGCCTGGTCAGACAGGAACACAGTCCCTAAGCAGGTAGGGGCAGGTTAGAAAAATGCCGAGGACAGGTGAGACCACAGGAAGCCAAAGACTAGAAAAGGTTTGGAAAATGATGTCTAAGAACATAGACTTCGATGGCTGGAATTTTCTGCATTCAAATCCTCCTTCTGCCAATTCTTGGCTGGACCTTGGACAGGTCACTCTCCTCTCTTGCCTGTGGAATGGGGGTTAGAATGACACAACTCTTAGGGCTGCAGGGAGGATACCTGTTAATACATGGATAATGTTTCTAGCATCCGGTACACGGTAAGGCTTGCTTTAAGGAGGGAGTAGGAAACAGGGCTGGGGTCAGGAAGAATCTCCCAGCAGGCCTCTTGGCCCATCTTTCTTTTAGTCCCATAGAAGATGTCACCTCCCAGCTTTTCCCCCTCCTCCCCTTCTCCAAGTCTCACCCAGCAGAGCCAGGCTGGAGCTGGCAGCTCGCTGTGCCGGGGGCAGGAGAGAAAGCCAAGAGGGCGCAGGAGGAGGTGGAGATGCTGGCTCTAAAACGCAGTTTCTTTTTTCCCCATTGGCCCAGCCATGCTCCCAGAGGCCGAGAGGTTTGATGGGACAGTGGGAGGGCCCCAAGGAACAGACAATCCCAGCAATTCCCGGGTGGGCCGGGGGGTCAGGCCCCCACCTTGCTCCATCTGCCTCTGCCACAGCCTGTGCCATGCAGTTTGCCAGCCCAGCCCAGCCCAGCCGGCTGGGGTCCCAGGTCGTGCCAGCCCCAGTCCTGCGAGGGTCTTTCAGACTGGCTGTCTTCAGCTCTCTCTCTCCTTTGCTCTTCAAGGTCCTCCCGGCCCTGGGACTGGACTCTGTCCTGCTCCAGCCTCTCTGCCCGCTTGCCTGTCCCCACATCCCTGCCACCACCTGCCCCGAGTCTCCTGCCAGCTCTGAACTCAGGGAGCATCAGACTCTGTCAGCCTCAGTGCCTGCACACCCCGCTGCCACCCCCTGGGCTGCAAGCTGGCAGCCCCAGCATCTGGAGGGGTTGGCGCTCTCTGCTCAGGCTGCCCTGGGCAGAGGGCCCCTGGCTGCTCCCCAGCTCTGAAGCGCCCCCCTCTTTCTTCTTTCTCATTCCCCAGTGACCAGACTCATCATCCTACCCCTCTGCCCCCTCCCTGCCTGGGACAGCTTGCTTCCCTCCAGGCCTTGGCTAGAAGCTCACAATGCAGCTCCCTCCCCCACAGACTGGGAGGTGGGGAGTCTCCATGGCAACCAAGAAAGCCTCCCTGGTGCCCCTCCCTCTTCTGGCTCCACAGAAGGGGCTAGAGGTCTGATGGGGGAGTGCAAGCCCTTAGGGATCCAGGGTGGAGAATGACAGGGGGACAGGAGTAGCTGATGGGACATTTGTCAGAGCGACAGACCGTGGGCCCATTGGAGGCCCATTCTTGAGGGGCCGGGTCCTCGGGAGCGTGACCAGTGTGGCTTCAGTCACCAGTGGAGTCCCAAAATTTGTCTGTCATTCTTTGGGAGCCCAGACCCCATGCTAAACCTTCAAATCTCGCTCTCCCTCCGGGGACTGGGCGCTTGGAAGTCAGACTTTAAAGATGCCCTCCTGGTGATTCCTATTGGTACCTAGGCCGGATTGGTAGTGCAAAGTCAGGTGGTGAAATTTGTCACCTCCCTGCCCTGCAAGGCTCGGTTTTCCCTTCTGCACAATGGGCCACTACGAACACTCTGCGGCTGAGAATTGCTGCTTCTACCTGAAGTACCTTGCACGGAGCCTATTCTAGCTGCAGCCACTGCCAGGGGCTGGGGCAGGGTCTAGGTGGTTAGCTCCTAGTGGGGGACGTGCCCCCCCTCTTGCCTGCCAGGATCTGGGGCCTTCTCTGCCATTATGTGTTACAAGACACTGCAAATTCTCCACACCAGAGCTACATGAAATCATTAAGGCAAAACAATAAATAAAGGCCGAGAAGTTATTACAGAGCTGACAGCACACAACGCCGTCCTGCAAAGCAAATATGAATTATTTCTGAACATTTTAAAATGAAAAATCCCCTCTTCTTCCTGCCTGGCCCTGTAATCCATTAACTCCTCTTTCTACACCCTTCTCAGGGGGCAGAGTGGCCAGACCGGTGAGCTCCCAGACCAGACCTGCGGGCACCCTGGGCCAGCAAGACTTGGAGGCAGTCTGCTCGTGCTTCTGCCGGGATGGCTGTTGCTTTGCTCAGGCCCTCTCCTTGTTCCTCGTCTCCACCTGGAATCACTGAGCAAGCATTTCTCTGATTCTCTCTTCCTGCGAACGTTGCATTCCCTTCCAGAGTCCATAGAGATTGCCCCCAACTCCAGGAAGTTCACAGTGTCTTTCTCATTTTGCAGACAGGGAGACTGAGGTTCCAGTGGGTTAGATGCCAGGGCGAGGGGCTGGTGAATGGTGGAACTGAGACGCAAACCTCCGAATGTAAGCGACATTATGGGGGGGGGGGTGAGCAATAGATGCTGAATACTTGAGTGGCATGCTATGAAAGATATTATTATCCTGATATCCAAGTACTCTTTCTAATATACCCCCGTTACCCCCCACCTCCACCACGATGATAGAACTGCTAAGACTGCTTAACCCCTCTTCCCTGTTCCGTGGGTAACAGTATCCCCCTTCCTTTGGGGTACTGCTCCTTCCCCTAACTTGTCATTCTTTGAGCTGTTAACCACGGTCCCTTTGCCCTCTCCTGGCCTCTGGTATGAGATCCAGGCTTGTGCAATTAGAGTGCCCCCGTCTTCTGATCCCAGGGATTGGACTGGAGGTGGGATCATCACGGTGTGTTGCTGGGTGGTTTTGTCTACACACTCTAAGCGTGGCAGGCTTTCCTCCCTCTCCCTTGCCAGTTCTCTGGGGCCTCTGTGGTCATGCCTCCATAATCCCCACCCATCTCTCCCTACTCAGCATGGAGGGAGCCTATCAGGAGGATGTGACTAACACAGGGAACGAAGCAGAGTTGAGAGAGCTTGCATTATTGACTGAATGTTTGGATTAAGCTGCACCTGCCATTCTGAGTTCCATAGGTCTATGCCAACTCTAAACCAAAGGTGCTTTAGTCTACTTATTAGTCTGACTCATGGGGGCTCCGTGTGCTGCAGCATAGAACTGAGCTCCAGGATTTTCAAGGTTGAGCCCCTTGGAAAGCCAATGATCCTGTCTTTCTTCTGAGGCTTCTCTGGGTGGATTTGAACGACATATGCTTAACTGCACCAATCAGGGGCTCCCATCGTCCAACTAGCTTCCTTTTGGATTAAGTTGACTCCCAGTCACATGTTAAGATGGGGACAGGTGCTGTGTGTATTAGGGGGGGGGCGGGAATGAAAGGTGCAGGGTAGGGGGACAGTGCATGATCTATCCAGAGATTCAAGTTCAACCCAAAGACCCATGGAGAGTGCTGTCACCCCCATCCTAAGCCCTCCTGGGATATAGGAGGCCATATCTCCCCAAGGAAGGAGTCCTAGAGGAAGAGGCTGCGCCTGGGGGTAGAGTCCCAGCAGAATCATTGATTTCACCTTCTGGGCAATTTGGAGCAACTCCCCTTCCTCTCATCTCAGCTTTGTACTCAGCTCAGCTCGTAATTACCCACTGGTAGATGCCGTCAGCTTGACTGGGACGAATAGTGACCCTCTAAGACGGAGCAGCACTGCCTAATCGTGTTTCCTAGGCTGCTCTTTATGAGAGCACATCACCAGGCCTTTTGACCATGGAACTCCCGCGTGGATTTGCATCACCACCTTGTTGGACAGCAGCCCAATGCCGAACCAGTTGTGCTCTGCCGGGCCCCCTGACGGGAAGGATAGGCCTATATTATATTAAAGGGGCTGGAAGGCCTAACGTTCTAGAAACTATTCTAGATATGCATGTAGGCTAGGTGTGACAAACCACCTCCTGTCCACCTCTCCATCCAACCAAGCAGCCAGCCAGCCCACCGATGGATCAGGCCCCGTCCCAGGCATCCCAGGTGCCATCTCTGCCCTCCTGGAGTAGACAGTGAATGCAAATGTGTTGAGAGCGAGGGAGGGGAGGGACAAGAGATGTGACGACAGCATCTGGAAGGGGTCTAGAGAGGGACCTTTATTCCTCTCACATTGTATTGGGAGCTCTGACCAATATTATCACAATTCATAGTTCCATTAGAGCAGGCGTACTTGTACAATTGCTGCCATCAGCATTGACAATCCATTTTCTGTTTTCTTGGACTCCTTGATATCTGCTCCTTTGCCCCCTCCCTCCCCTTCCTTCCTCCTGAACCCTTAATAAATTATATGTTTTTGCTATTATCATTTGCCATAACTTATACCACCCACTGAACCCGTTCACCTACGATTCTGATGGTCTTTCCTCTCAAGTGGAATCATCGTCGCTATCAGTTCTTCTCACCCCCCTCTTCCTGTAGCCTCAAGGAACCATTACTCCCATGACTTTCTGATGGGTTTATCTTGGCTTTCGTGCATTCAAAGACCTTAATTGTACCCACATATGCAGGTCTAGCAAG
>PVJH01046482.1:0-12179 GCA_004026705.1 Nesogale talazaci | reverse complement strand
CCACCCAGCCCGGCTCTGAGAGACTGCAGGTGAGGGGGCCGAGGCAGGCCCGTGCAGAAACCCTGTGTGGGTGGGAGCCGGAAATCAGGGCCTCCCTGAGACACCCACCACTACCAACACCCCCACCCCCACCCCCCAGGGCAACCGGTAAAGTACAGGCATCTGCTCGACAACCAGTGACACTGACCGTCAAGCAGGGTCAGTGTCCAGAGCACAGAAGCATTCAGCTCAGCAAGCAGGTGGGCTTCAGAGGCCTATCCAGCTGCCACCCATTGGCTAGTGGAGTGGCTTGGGAACATCACTGAACATTCTGGTCTACTGCCACGGGGCAATAACAAGGAAACGAGGCTTGCACAGGGACCCTCAGGGAGGCAGGCGGCAGGGCCCATGGATGCGGGCAGTGGGAGAAGGGTCCCAGTGTGGAGAAGAGGGTACCCAGGTGTTGGGCACCGCCAGTAGACCAGTCAGGGGGGAGGGAGGGATGGCAGGGGGATAGGGTTTCAGGGGCAGCGCCAGCTCCACTCTGCACAGACTTGTCGGGAGCAGGGCCCCCCCCCCCCCCCCGCCCCAGCCTGAGTCCTGAATGGAGAGGGGGCTGGCCAGGCAAAGCCTCTGGCCTCCTGGTGCAGCCCTGGGGCCGAACTGGACCAGGTGGAGGTTCCCTGACCAGGGTCTCCAGGGTCAGAGAAAAGCGGCAGCAACAGAGAGGCCGCAAAATGACTCCAGCTTCCTTTGAAAGTACAAACCCCAAACACTGCTCGCTCCTCCACCCACCCACATCTCCGGAGAAAGGGCCCGGAGGGCCTGGCTGGGCCACCTTGATCGGATAAGGAACAGTCTACGTGCAAGCTTCACCGTGCTGCCCCCAGTACAGCCTTTTCTCCTGCCTCAGGCATTGCTCCAAATACCCGTGTGCCGCCACAGAGCTCGGACACCTCCCCAGCCTTCCCCTCCCCCCCCCCTCCCCCCCCGCACCAAGCCTCTTTGGAGGGAGGGTCCCTTCAGCAACAAAGAATTCTGTCCATCAGGCAGGCAGGGACTGGGTCCCACCCCCCACCTGCAATCGTCACACACATTCCCCACAGACGGTTCAGCAGCCATCCACTGAGACCACAGCTTCACCCTCCGGACCCAGCCTCTGCCCTCCCCTCTGAGAGGAAGTGCCAAGAGGGGGTGAGAGAGCCAGACGGGCCCCCACTACATCTCCCAGCAGAGCCGAGGCTCCGAGCAAGAGCTGGAGACATAGTGTCTAGCCTCCACCCCACGCACAGAGTGGTGTGGCCTGCAGAGACGACCTGCAGCCCTGGACACCACTTTCGCTCTGCAAGTGCTGCTGGGACGAACAGTCCGTCTGGCCAACCCCAGGGCGGCCTGGTCTCTCATCTACAGAGGAATTCCAGCACGCTGAGTTTCCCAGGAGCAAGATAAGACTCCGTCAGGTTAGCCCAGCCCTGATCCCTAAAGACAATCTGTCCTCCATCTCTGCTCAGCCTATCCCTCCTCTGCAATCTTATTTACACAACACGCTCAAATAAAGCAACCCGTCCTCTCCAGGGAAACCAGCAAACTGGCATCAGGGGGGTGCCATCCCTCTCAACCCTGGTGTTCACCGAGGGGACAGGGCTGTGTGCCCTCCCCGGCCCCTCCAGCATCGGCCTCCGGAAAGACGGAAGGGGAGAAAATAAGCAGACACTGATGTGGACGAGCCTGGAGAGTCCAGGTGCCAGGGGTTTAGGGTGCGACTTCCAGTTTCATTCAGCAGCTGCTCCGCCAACAGCCGGCAGCAAGCTGCCTCCAGGGCCCTCCCTCAGCTTCGTCACTGGCTCCCGTCCTTCCCCAACTCCCAGCCCTGCTCTGGAATGAGCGAGTGGGGCCTCCAGCCCCGCACCTTCCCCGAGGCTGTCCAGAAAAGCAGCCTCTCGGCCCATGGCCCCTTCCATCAACAGCCTGGGTCCTGGAATCCTGCTGGTGTGAAAGCCCACAGAGATGGGTCAGGAGCGGGAAGACCCCCGTCTCTGGCTAGACCACGCAAGCGCTCGCGTGGGCAGGAGGCCCTGGTGGGAGGGTGCCCAGGGGCAAGGCTTCTTCAGATGCTGGGGGGCATTCCCTTCCATCTCTGCCTCTCCCGCTACAGGTAAGGGACTTACCCGAGACCATCTAGCCAGCATCTGCACGACTGCAGCAAAGCCCATGCTCCCCCCTCTCCCGCAGCCCCAGCCCTAAAGGACCCTCCAACCTGGCTGGAAAGGAAAACTTGCTCAAGCTCCTTCTCACCACCCCCTGCAGGCTGGGGGGCTTGCGGACTGACCCAGGGGCTGAGGGGGTACAAAGCTGGCTCAGGCCACTCAGGCACTCAAGAGTCTGTGACACTCTGCCCCAGCCATCTCCCCCGGAGACTGGAGGCCTGTGCAGAGGCTGCAGGAAGGCCACCTGTGCCCCTTCATCACTGCCCTCCTTGTACACCTCCATCTGCTGTTGCCCTGGCCACTAAGGCTGAGGGGTGGAGCCTGTTACCCTGACAACCGGGACTGAGGGGGTTCTGGGTGGATTCTGTGCCCCTCCATGAGGTCCTGAGCACCAAAGCCTGCTGGCAGGGTCATAGGAGAGGTTCAGAGGACAGTGGCCAAGCAGGGGCTTCTAGCTCCCCAGAATGTCAGTCTTGCCCACCCCCACTCCACCACCCTGCCGCCTGGAGGCATGTAGAGGAGTGGCATGGGACAAAGGTGTTTTGTCCTGCAGGCTGAATGATGCAGGAGACACGGATCCCTCACAATCCTGGGGATTGTGAACCCCATGCTGCGTGCTCTTGAAACCAGCCCGGGGTGCTCTCCGGACACGGGGCCGTGATGCCACACGGGGTCCTCCACCCCAAATAGCCAGCCACCACCCGAGGGGACTTTGGGCAGGGCACAGAGCCATGGGTCCACTCCAGGGTGTCACGGCCTCCCCTGGGAGCAGCCTGGGGGTGGGAGTGGGAGCTGCTGAAACGGGGGCCGCCTGGGCCTGGGAGCCCCGGCCCGACCCAGAGAGGATAAGCCAAACCACACACCCCAGTCGCTAACTTTGCAGAGCTGAAGGGCTCATGCTTACAACAGCTTCGGATCATCAAGTGGGGGCAGGAGGGTTAAATCTCTCTGGTTGTAACTCAACTGGTGGGGGTGGGAGCGAGGGGAAGGGGCAGCTGGTTCCCGTGGATAGGCGCCGAGGTATGGAATAAACAAGGCCATTAGTCACAACACCAACTTTGGGAAAGCAAGGATAAACAGCTGGCCCTTATCAAAGGGCTGGGTCACAGCCTTTACCAAGCGGCCTCCATCCCTGGCCTTGGCGCTGCCGCTGTGCTGATGGACAGACGGGCCCCAAGGGCTCGAGCTGCCAGGGTCCAAAGGCAGGTGGGTCCCATTGCACACAAGCCCCCAGGGTATGTGCCCGCCACCCAGAGGCCATCAAGGGCCCTGGGGATACAGGGGTGCAGTGGGGGGAGTGCTTAGTGCAGATTTAATTGTGTTGGCCAGCTGTACAATGCAAAATAAAGGGAGGCCCACTGCTCACCACCTCTCACCCCTGCTTCAAGGATGCCTCCCGGGATCCATCCTGAGGCCAGCTCACTGGTCCTGGGTGAAGGGCCACAACATAGGTATGGAGTCAAGTCTCCCTACTCAGGTCTCTGGCTCAACTGTTTGCAAAGCAGAGCCCCTCCTCCTGCAGAGGCCAGGTCAGTGCACACACAGTGCTCATTCCCCCTACACAGACAGGACACAGGCCCCCATCTAAGGGGGCCTCCAAGGGGGCTGGGAGCCCCTGAACACCCTCGGCTCCAAGCAGTGGAAGAAACAGATCAGAAGAAAAGCAAGCTTCATCAGCCCTCAAGCCTGAGGCGGAAAAGGGACCTCCCTCAATTTTCCAGGAAGCTGCCTGTCTCCAACCCGCTTCCCACTAGCGGGCCGTGCAGAGAAGGCTGGACCCGGCAGAGAAACCCTCGGAAGCCTCACAGCCTAGATGGGGGAAGGAGGAGGCCGTGGGCACAGGAACACTAAAACACCCACCCAGCACTCCAGGGGTCCTGTTACAAAGTGCAGGTTTGTGACCAGAAGTGACTGGCCCTTCCTTTAGTCCAGAGTAAGAGGATCTAAGTACAGAGAAACAGTATAGGCAGGTCAAAACTCAAATATCATGCTTTGAAAATGATGGTGGTGACCACTGTACAATCATGCTTGAGCTGATTGAACTATGGATTGTTATAAAATCCATAAGAGCGCTCGATAAAACGGGGTTGGGGAAAGCAACAACACAAAAGCCCTCCAGCATCAACCTCGAAGGCACTGTGCTCAGGAAAACAAGGCAGGCCTCAATGTGACCAACGTCCCACGATCCCGCTTACACAGACATTCTAGGCTAGGAAAAAGGTTCTCGGGGAGTGCAAATGGTTTTTGCTCAGCTACTAATCAAAAGGCTGGCAGTTGCATGCCCTGGCCCCCGCCAGCCCAGCAGATCTGGGGAAGAAAACTTGGTAATCTACTTCCTTGAAGAGTCCCCCAGGACACCCTGCTGAGCACTTTGTACCATGCA
This sequence comes from Nesogale talazaci, assembly GCA_004026705.1. Classification (NCBI taxonomy): domain Eukaryota; kingdom Metazoa; phylum Chordata; class Mammalia; order Afrosoricida; family Tenrecidae; genus Nesogale; species Nesogale talazaci. The sequence continues at coordinate 7,610 of PVJH01046482.1, read as the reverse complement.
GTGTGACAGAATCGGCCCCAACCGACCTTGGCTTAGGTGAGCTGGTTCTGTTGTTCCTGCCCTTAAAAAAAAAATTTTTTTTTTTTCAGAATAGAGATAGAAAGTCAACTAGCGGTTGCCATGGACGCCCTGGGGTGAGAGGGGAAGGGGGGACGATTGCTTAATGGGTGCAGAGTTTCTGTTCTGACGAAAGAGTCCTAGAGCCAAATGGTGGTCTGGTTACGACATCATTAAAGTCACCGAACGGGACGCTTACACATGATTACAAAAGGCAAAGTGTGTATTATAGACATCAAGGGGGCCTCCAACAAGCTGTTGGAAAATTCTTAGGGTTCCATGTGTTCATGGAGGTTGTGAAGCCCCTTATGTCTCTGACCATGATCAAAACAGAAGAGCCCGAAGCCCCTGGGAGCCAAAGGCAGACCCTGCCGTGAGTGAGTGGGAGCTCAAGCTCTGGCCTGGAGGCTGGGGTAAAGGCTAGATGACTTGGGAGCTCCCTACTGGCTCTAACAGGGGACCTGGGTGCAGGTCCTTATCAGCATGATCCTGCAGAGTTCAGGCGGATAAGAAAGGTCACAGAAAGCCAGGCCAGGAATCAGCTGGGAGGAGAGAGCCACTGCCTGTCCTGAAGAAGGCATTCCCGGATTTGGAGATGGTCTTGGGTTAATCACTCCTTACTTCCTAACTGGGAGCTGAGCAAACAAACCCCCAGCCTGTCAGGACACAAGTTCAGCCTCCAAGGAGCCCATCTATGGCCTGCCTTTGGCCTCAGCACCCCGAATATCCCACGGAAGACTCCCAGGAGGGACGGGGCCCCCTACAGTGCCTCAAGGCAGCACCCTTACTTCTGGCCTAACAGGCACAACAATTTACCAGCTCAGACACTCCAAGAACCATGTCCTCTTGAAAGCTGCAGTGGGAAAGGCAGGCAGGCAGGCAGGAAACTATGGGCTCGGCTCAGGGCTAGAGAGGCCAGGGACTGGGCAGGCAGGTGGGGCAAGAGGAGGCTTCCACCTTCACCCCACCCCGAGAATGTGCACCTGCAAGGGCACATCCTGTTCCCCCAAACCTCTACCCCATCAACACCTCTACTGCATGGAGACCTGGCCCCCACTCCCTGCACAACCTGACCTCAGTAGTCCCCAACCCGAGACCTGCTTCACTGCTCTCGGGGATCCAGGCTGGGGGAGGAATGGCAGTCACACTTAATGAGCTTCACAGGCCCACCCACCACAGCTAACCTTGGAGTTTGGGAAGCAAGCCTTGGAATCTCCCCCCCAGTGCCACCCTGAAGTCCTCTTGAGGGTGGAGACACAAAGCGAGGGTCCTAGGGCAAACCAGGGCTATTTGTGGAGGGAGGGGAGAGACCTTGGCACTCCAATGCCAGTCCTGATGTCCAAGTCAGGCGCCATCCTCCCCATGCCCAGGCCTCCACAGAGTGGTGCCGGCTTCAGCAGGGCCCACACGCCAAGACGAGTCTCAGAAGAGGTGCAGTGGAGGCTAGGGATGGAACTGGAAGACCAGGTCCTTGCCTTCTCCTCACCTGCCAGCACATGGGGCTGGACCAGGCAGGGCAAGATTTCACTCAACCATTGAGCAAGGGTACCCAACCCAGGGCCTAGCAGTCTCCGCGCCCGGTTCTGTCCCTGGAGGCAGACAGGGCTCGCCTAACCCCAAGATGTGCCAACCACCCCTCCTGGGGCCTGAGGCCCTGACCACAGGGTGTGGACAAGGGAAAGTGACCAGCCCTTGTCTTGGGAAAACCTGGGTATGATTGGGGTGACCGTGAACAAGAGCCTGCCTCAAGGGTGCCTAATTGTACCAGGGGAATTGGGCAAGATGTGGTCAGGGGGTTTTGCAGACCAACAGTATGTGAACCTGGGGAGCCAGGCCTCACCATCACAGGGTGGCCAGGCAGTGACTCCAACAGACCCACGATACATGAGGCAGGACACAGAGACAGCCCTTGGCCTCGCGAGTCCCACCAGGAAGGGTATAGTCGATGGCATTTGCCTGTGTCTTTGCTTCTTCAGTTTCCTGAGGGGCATAGGGTCTAGGCTGCAAGCGATATGCCTCAAATCAAAGGCAGCCCACGGGGGGTGGGGGTGGGGGGGTGACGGGGAGGTGGTGAATACTCCCCTCCTCCTTCCCCTTCTCTAGAGGATTTCCTTCCCCCAGCCCTGGCTCTCCAGCGGGGACTCACTGCTCAGAGGAGAGAATCCCCAGTCAACAGATGCTAGGGTTCTTTCTGGGAAGTCCCCCAAAGTTGCTTGCTGCTGAGCAAACCCCCAGCTTCCACGAGGCTCAGGGCCTGATTTCTCTGGTGCATGGGCTCCTGCCGGCAGCTGCCCCTGGCCCTGTTCTAGCTAAATAAAGCATCCCCCCAAGTTTCACTGAGGCAGAAACTGCAGCCCGGACACACCTGGGGCTACTCAGGTCCCCAGCTGTGTGGATGCAGGTGTGTGGGGAGCGGCCTCCTCCTTTTCGCTGGTGCCACTCCCCACCCAGCTGAGCCTTTCAAAAAGCAGTGCCCTCTGGGAGGGCGGAGAGCCGCGAGTCCATCATATTGTAGCGCAAGCCAGTCCCATGGAGCACAAAAGGGCCCGTTCCAGACCTGGGACAGTGGCTGTGGGCAGGAGCTACGGAAGCTGGAAAAGGCTGACCCAAGTGAAGCTGCATCCCAAGAGCCTTTCTTTAAAAACACCTATGTCCGAATGAAGTCAGGAGCCCATCCCATGCCAAGGAAGGAAAGAATAAGTAAGCCCCCTTTGCTCCACAAACTCCCCACCCCCACCCCACGACCTTTAAATCACGGATGTACTCTCCTCTCAAGCTGAGAGGAGGAGCACAGGGCTGGGCTGCAGGGGGGCGCCTGGACAGAGACACAGGAAGGAGCCGGGCATCCTGAGCAGGTCCTCTGACAGCATGGGGGCTACCTGGGTGGCAAAAGGGAGAACGTTCTGGGAAGCCCAGGGCTGGCCAGCAGTATGCCCCACAGGTTGCTGGGGGTCCCAACGGCCTCTTTAGACAGTTGATGCCCAGATGGCTACAGGGGGAGTAAGAATGCAGGCGCCGGCCTGACACCCAGTTACCGGGCCAAGGAAGGACCCCGGGGCTCTGAGAAGGCTGGGAGAAAGTTCAGGACCTGGCCAGGGCTGGGGGGGTGGGGGGAGAGGGTAACTTATGAAATGAGACCTCGCCCCAGGCAGAGTCATGGCAGCCGATCGGGACTGCACACATGGACGCCGGGGTGCTGGTATGGCAGTGTGGTTATGTAACGACAAGACCAGCAGTTTGAACCCAGCAGCCGCGTGAGGTGGAGGGGGGGGGGGGGGGCTCTGCTCCTGTCGAAGAGTGAATGCCAGAAATCTTGGGGAGCAGTTCTGCTCCTTGCTGTTGGATGGCTACACGTCGCCGACCCAACTCAGGGATGTGCCACGTACTGTGAATGAATGAACTTTCACAACGACCTGAGGGTCCCGGCCATGTCCACTATAAGGACTGGCCCTGGGGAGGGGGTGTCCTGTCGGGCCCAGAGCACAGTGGAGCAGAAGTGGCGGGCCTGGCTCTCTCAGGCTTCATCTCTCAGCGGCTTCATCCTAGCACAGCCCCCAAGCCTCGGAGTCTCCAGGGTCAAACAGCCAGCGCGACCCACTGGATGAGGCACGGGGAAAGTGCGTAAAGAACTGAAGGATTCTGGGAGTGCGGGCCTCCTGACAGGTGCCTCCCCGCCCCCCCCCAGCCTCATCCAGCCGCCTTCCCAGCACAAACGTCCATCCCAGGGTTCCCAGGACAGCCCACTGCCCCCCACAACCAGGTCCTGTCCAGCTGGTGGGAGCCCCCAGCCAGGCTCAACTCTCCCCGCATCTCCCCAACCTCTTTCTGCCACATGCACCCCAGCTCCCACGCCCTCGGCTCTGGGGTCAGCCTCTGGCGAAAGCTCACGCTGAGGGGACAAAGTCTGACCTGTTGGGGAAGGCAGGCGCCCCTTTCTGAGAAGGGGCAAAAGCCATGTTTGCAGACCCTGTCATGACAGAGCCGCTCAGGTCAGGCCAGCTGGCCACTGGCAAGGAGTTATCAAACGCTCGGTGGGGTCAGACTGTACCCTACCCTCAGTCCCAGAAGCCAGGGTTCTCCCCCACTGGAGCCTCAAAGCCCCACTCCCACAACTGACTCCTCTGAGCTCCAAGCAAGGAGGGCTCCCCAATCATGTCTCCCAGCCCATTTACTCCCTCGGGGCGGGTGTGTGTGTGTGTGTGTGCGCGCGCGTGTGCGCCCTGTCCTTGCCCTGTCCTCCTGCCTATCTATTCCCTAATCCAGGGGATAGATACAGCCTGGGACTGGAGCCCTACCCCCCACGGTGGGCTGAGAGCAGCTGTGTGACGTCAGATGCTCCAATGGTCTCAGAGGCTCCTGAACACCCCAGAGCCTAAGGCCCTGCGCACAAGCGAGCCCAAACCTGACCGCCACATCCGCCCAGCACATTCCCTGCAGATAAGCTCACCAAGGCCCTGGAGTCTGCTGGGCAGCGGGGAGGGGGAGCAGCTACCAGGGTCCAGGGCCAGTGCTTGGCCCCGCCCAGTCATAAAGCCCCCAGCGGGGTGCATGGGGGCCTGGAGCGACTGCTGTCAGCGCTGGTATCAAACAGTGAAAGTTTCCTCAGACCTGCGCTGGGTGCCCAGTCCCCAGATGCCACAGCGGGCCAAGGGCACCTCAGCCCTCCACAAGTTCCCATGCACTTTCCCACATCCAGCTCCTGGATGGGTGGCCCTCACGACCCACCAGCCCCCACCCGGGTCTCAGACCCCATCTGTTGCTGGCTGCAGAGGGCTGCATCCACAGAAAACCCCAAGAGGCACAGAAAGAGCCTGGAAGCCCAGGGAGCGTCACTGGGAGCGAGGGGCTGGCTAGGTGAACTCCTTAATGCATCCATGATGCCCACAGTGGTCAGCCTCTCATCGCCCTGCCCCAACACTGCCATGCTCAGAGAGCAGCCATGCCAGGCTGGTGGCCTCCCATCAAGGCTGAGGAGCCCATCCGAAAGCGCTGAATTGTGGGGGAAAGCCTCTCAGGCTGGGGGAGCTGGAGGGGCCTGACTCATGCAGCCTCTTCCACAGTCACAGCCCTCTTCGGCCTGTCTGGGTCCAGCAACCTCTCCTGTAAGACGCCTAGATGAGAAACGAGCCGGGCTCTCACTCCTGGTCAGGCCAGGGAGGCTCCCGACCTTCCCAGACACCACCTTTGGCAGCAGCCAACAGCGGGCCCACCTGTGCACCCACCCAGCAGCCAGGTGAGCAGCTGCCCTGAGGTAGCAAAGCCGGGAGAGGTGATGAGCCAGTCATCGTTGGCAAAGCACGACCTCATCTCCGCCTCAGAGCCCCGTGGGGCAGGCTGAGCCCCGTCCCCTCCCCTCAGTTCACACAGGTCAAGAGAGGCCCACAAAGTCATCCAGTGCCAGCCAGGGCGAGAAGCCAGCCACCACCAGCACCACCCCCAACCCCCAGTGAGCCCTGGTTTGTGCTTAGCTGCCCCGCCCACCCCCCACCCCCTCAGGCATGGCACAGTCGGTTCATGGTCAAGGCTGGTTGGGTGGGTCTCAGGGGAGGAGTCACGGGCCTGGCACCATGACTCAGCTGAGGAACGGGACAATAAACACTCACCTTCCCCGCTGCCCCAACCTGCCCAACGTGGCCTCTGTTCTGCTGATGAGCCAGCCCCAGGGCAGGTGGCCAGCAAGCCTGGGTGTGTGTACAGATCCCCAGGCTCCGGCCCCCAGGCCCAACCCCGGCCCAGCCCCAGCCCAGCCCAGCTGGGGGGCCTCCTTAATGAACCCAGAGTCCACCCCCTCCAAGCAGCCTGCCTGGATGTCTCCCTCCACGCCCTCCCCCTCTTCCTCCCCAGTGAGGGAATCATGGCAGAAGACTCAGAGGCCGTGGCAGGTTCCCCATGCCACCATCACCCTTCCCAGGATAAGGTCTCTCTGTGACCTGGTGGCTCTGGGAACTGAACAGGGAAGGGAGATAAGAGTCCTTGAGCAGGTGGAGGAACTGAGGTTCCGGAGGGCACTGACCTACCTACACCATGAGCTGGGGGCCAGGCTGGGCCTGGGAAGGGAGGGATCCTGGGTGCCTTCTTTTACAACCATAACTTCTGCAGACGTTGCCAGCCAAGGCAGGAGCCAGGGGCTGGCATGAAGGTGGAGTGGGAGTTTAATAGTTTAATAGGGAGGGAGAGAGAAAGGAAGCTTCTTGTTTTCTGAGAGGGCAGGTACAGGCAGGGAGGTGGTCACACTGCCCAGACCTGAGGCCCCACTGAAGGCCACCGAGGAAAGGGAGGTAGAAGGAACCAGGCCCTGCGCTTCTGAAACTCCTCACACACATGCCAAAACAAACCTCCAGGCCCCCCCCCTACCCACCCACACACACTCACAACTGCCATAGGTGCACACAGCCACTCAGGTTGCTGGGGCCTTCAGAAAAGTCACAGAGGAGTGCTCCCCACGGGTTGAAGGAGGGAGGAGCATGCTCTGCATACAATCAGGCAGCCCACAAAGCCTGAATGCTAGCAGGAGAGGCCCTGCCCTGGTGGGACCCCAGGTGAGACCAAGAAGGTGCAAGCAGGAGGAGACACGTGTCCATGAGTCAACAGTCAACAGTCAACCACCACTGGGCCAAGAATTAGGTCCAGCCACCACCCCGCCCCTCTCCTGACTCTCTCTCCCTCCTCCTGAAATCTTACCTCCGCACTCGGTCTCAGGGCAGCCTCACCACATGACGGGCAGCAAGGATACTTCCCGGAAGCTTACACTGCCCTTTTTCCCAAGGTGGGGGTCCCAAAGCACTGATCAGGGGTGCTGACTCTCTCCAGCCCTGGGGACCCAGAGGCCTTCCCCACCCAAATGGAAGCTGCCTGCAGGCAGGTCAAAGCAGCAGCAACATCGCAGATAAAGCTAGCCCTTCTGCTGGGGCACGTGGACAGGACCTCCCACCTCCACCTGCAGCCTCAAGTGGCACAGGTCCGGCAGTGACCCCAAACCAGGGTCATGTTCAAAAGGTGCTGCCATCACCCCAACTCCAAAGCCCCTAGCCCAAAACACACCTTTTTCGGGACGTACATATGCTGGCTCTCCCATGACCCCTGGCTTCTAAGAGTGAGGCTCCCAAAGGCATGCTCCCTTCGCAAACCCCGGCTCTCCTGGAACATCTGGGAGGGAAATGACAGCACGCTGACTCTGTGCCAGGACACAGGCTCCTGGCACACGCTGACCTGCTCTCTAGACACACTTAGGCAGGCCCGAAACGGGCCTTTCAACCGAGGGCGCTCAGACCTGGGGCCAAAAGCAGAAAGCAAGCAGGGAGGGTTTGCTCTGTAAAATGAGCGTTCTTCTACAACTAAACCGACAGTTCCCAAACCTCAATTCACTCCACAGCCATCTCCTCCTGCGGCTGCTCTCCTGGCTGATCTTGAGGGCCAAGGGACCAAGAGGCTGCTTCCTGCATAGGACCCAGGACTCCTGGGTAATGCTCACCCCACCTGTGCTGGGGCTCCACCTCACAGGCTTCAAAAAGAACCTAAGCCAAGTCTACAAATGAATGATGGAGGGCGTCGGG
>PVJH01046481.1:0-11812 GCA_004026705.1 Nesogale talazaci | reverse complement strand
TGCGGCCCCCCGGCCCGCCGGGAGACCACCAGTTATTCGTGGAGAGGCGAGGGGACCCCAAACCTGAGGAGAGAATGGGCGAGAAAGGAGAACGAGACCAAGCAATTCTTTGTCAAGGTCTAACTTTATTAAAAAGGGTAGGGCATATATAGGTAGGGAAAGAGGGAGTGTTTTACAAGGCTGAGCTGGGGGGAGGAGGGCGTGCTATTTGCGCTGGAGCATACTGCGGTCATACTGCAGTCACTGCCTCCTGGGACAGTCAATCTCGGGCGTCATTTGTGTTGCTTCACTTAGATTACGAACAGTTAACCTCGGGTGTCATTTGTGTTGCTTCACTTAGATTACGTGGCCTGTTTGAACCGGTTCCTCTTGACCGGTTTCGGACTGAGGGGGCGTCGCCAACAGTAAACAACATTCCTGATAAACTGGAACACCCCCTCTGGGAGCCAGTGTGATATCTCCCAAATCAAATCAAGTGCCCTCATAAATCCAAAATAATAAACAATAATTTTGGGGTAAAAAATCCTGGCAAATCTCTGGCTCATGGATCAACACCCAAGGTGGTACTTGATTGAGGCCCTTAACACATATTTGCATACGAAGGGAGCTGCCAGGAGACTTTAAACACAAGAAAGACCCTGTTCCTAACAGCACTCAGAGCCCAGAGACAGGGGACTAATTTAATCTAATTCTATATTTGCTAGGGGAAAAAAAACACCTCTGAGCTACTAGGGCATAAGCAGTCTTGAAAGATTAATAAATCCGAATCCCCTCTTTATGTGTCTGCACAAAGCTGGGGAGTCCATGCCTATCCGGGGCCTTCCACAGAATGGAGAGGACACCCCTTGCCACTGGTGTAGTGCTACATACAATACAAGGCGGGCATACCAGTGAATCCCAGTGCTCAATACCACTGGGAACTGATAGCTGCCACTGCTGGGATCTTGCCATCGAGAATAATCCAACACAGCATCTGTGGAACCCGACAACAAACAGGCACACCACCCTGCTATCTTGAGGCAGAGTTGGAACTCCTCCAGCTATATATGGCCAGGCAATCCAGCCTGAGTTATCGCCTTATTTGTCATTCTGTTTCTTCTTTCTTTATCCTCTTGCCATGCTATCTTTTTCACCGTAGTGGGTTTCAACAAGCTCAGTGCTGTTTTACTTTTTTCTCTTTTTCTTTCTTTTTCCTCTTCTCTCCTGCTCTAGCCTATCATATGCGACTGTTTTATCACAAGTCACTACTCTCTAACTAGAACGACTCCACCCTAATAGCAAGGGGAATTCCAGTCTACCCTCTTTGAGGGGAGCGGCACAACACACAAGGCAATTGTAACAGCCCTTTACAAAGCTCTGTGTTGCTGAGAAAACCTCCATTGGGACTCTAAGATGATCTTGTCAACTGGGGCAATTCTGCCCAATATCACTGGGTCCCTGCACTAAAGGCCTCACTAACCTGCCATCTTGGGGCAGAATTGAAATGCCTCTTGGTCCACATTCAAGCAAACTATCTTTTTATTCTTTATTTTTCCCTTCTCTCTTTGTTCTCTCTTTACTGTCACAGTCAGTTTAGTGTGCACAGCTGTGTTTTCCCCTTCTTTCTATTTCTTCTCTTTTCTTCATCTCTTATTTCTCCCTCTACCCTCTTCTCCTCTCTTTCTGCTTTTCTATTTCTCTCCTCTCCCCCTCTATCCTTCCACATGCCACTGCAGGTTTCAAGTCACCAGCCCTCCGCCTAGAGCAACTCTGTACCCAATGGGGAGAGCTACAGCTTGACACCTGTGATAGTACTGCACATGAAATGATGCAGTGCTACCCACAGCAGGAGCTCAGTTATCTATTTTTTCTCTTCTTCCAATTATCCCCTTTATCTTATACTGATTTCACTCTTTCTCCTTTTCTACTCTTCTGTCACTTTTCTCTTTCCCATTATAGTCTCAGCAGATTCAGTTTTCTTTTTGGTAGCTTCCTTTTATGACAACTTCTACTTTTGTTTAGTCTTAACACTTTTTTTGCAAGTGGGTGTTATTTTTCTTGGGACTTTTATTCCTGTCTTTGTTTCCTTCTTTCTCTTTTTCTTCTCCTCTCCCGCACTTTCATTTCAAAACTCACCATCATCCTCCAGGCCACTTCCCTCCATGCAGGTTAACTCCGAAAGCCCAGTTGGGGGATTTACCACCTGCACTTGCTGATTTTATATATAGCTTGGGAAATCATGCCAGCCCTTCTCCATACCACAAGTGGGGGTGCTCTACTTCAAACAGGTTGGGGGAAATAAAACCTAAACCCCCAAATCCTACAGGAGACTGGAGTAACACTTGCCACACCATCAGTGGTGTTCCACGATGCCTCAGGAACATATGCCCAATTGACACAGCAATCTTCAGCAAGTCACCTACAGTGCTATGCAACAGGCAGGGTACACCCACACACCCTCCTCAACATTAGAGTTACAGAGGGAAACACAGCATGCCACTTGAGGTGCTCTATGTCCTGTGAGACAAGCCACTATGGCCTACTTAGAGATCATCCAGTGAAATGCCACCATCTTGAGCTGTGTCCCATAAAAGAACTATCCAAATTACATTTCACATAAAGAAAAATAGACCAGGTAGGGTAAGAGAGATACCACAGGAAGATGCAGCAGTAGTCTGAGCCCCAAGTACAGCTACCTGTAAATACTTTGTAGAAGCACTCATATGAGTACTCCAAGAAAGAGTCCAGTGTTCTTCGATTTCGGAAGGTGGCTCTAGGCACCTCTAAAACAACGCATAAAGAGCAATCAGCCCTAACAGCCTCTACAAAAAAGCAGCAGAAACACAAGACAATGCTGGAAGGTGGCATGAACTTAACAGTGTACATAGAAGCATATATTGACCAGGCACTGAAAGAAATTTTCAGAATTTTACTTGGAGTCATATAGGATATGAGGAAAGCAATAAAAAAGAGGATGAAATGATAGAGAAGATAATGGCAATACACCAAAGGTAAATACAAGACGTAAGGGAAATAAAATGCAGCGACAAATTGGCAGACTTTGCCAACAGACTTGAGTAGGCAGAGAATTACACAAGTGACCTAGAGGATAACCAAGCTGACTTCAATATATGGGCAAGACAGTCAATTAAGGCAATCAGAGAAGCTGAAAAAAACCTGAGAGCCATGTCTGATGCTATGAGGAGGAACAATATTAGAATAATTCGACTGCCAGAACAAGAAACAACAAAAAAGTCAACAGGGAAAATAGTGAGGGAATTCTCAGAGGAAAACTTCCCCGGCTTAATTAAATGAAAATCAGGAAATCAGTCAGGAGACTGTAAAACACCAGTCAGACTGAACCGCAATAAAAAGTCACCAAGACACAGAATAGTTAAATTATCCAATTATGAGGAAAAGGAGATCATAAGGGAAGCTAGGGAAAAGCAAAGGGTCAAGTATAAAGTTACCTCAATAAAATTATGTTCAGACCTATGAACAGACACAATGAAGAAAAGAAGGGAATGGATTAACATATTCCAAAGATACTATGCCCACCCAAATTATCGATTAAGGTAGATAGAAAAGTAAGAGTATTCCCAAACAAAGAAAAACTCAAAGAACACTCAAAAAGGAACTAAGTCCTTCAAAAGATCCTTGACAATTCTTTATGGACAGATCAACACTCATCAAGCGCAAATAAGAGACCATCACAGAGAACAACTCCACCCATAGGTCGGAAAAGATAAAACAGCCCCCGATATACCATTTACTCAATAGAGGAAAGAAGGCAAAAATGAAGCACGCACACACACACACACACACACACACGCACACACACACACATACCACAAGCAGTTAAGAAAGCTAGTTAGGAAAACACCCAACAGAAAATGTACAAGATGACACCATATAGACCACAGATGGATGTAATAACACTAAGTATCAATGGCCTAAACTCAGGCATTATAAGACAGAGGATAACAAATTGACTCAAGAATCACAACACATGAATCTGGTGCCTACAGGAGACACATCTTAAGCTTGCAGATAAAAACATGTTGAGAAGTAAAGGCTAAAGAAAATATACAAATCAAACAGCAATGTAAAAATGGAGAGGTAGCTATTTTAAGATCAGACAAAATTGATCTCAAGGTTCAGGCCATAATAAGAGACAAACAGGGGCACTATATAATGAGAACAGTAGATAAAGAAGCAATGAGCATAATAAATATATATGCACAAATGAGAGACCTGTGAAATCCATAAATCAACCACTCCAAAAGATGAAAAAAGAAATCACAGACTAAACATTATAGTTGGTGACTTTAATACACCACTCTCTGAAAAAACAGATCACTGTAAAAGAAACTCAATAAGGAGGCTATAGGTCTAAACAGCACAATTGGATGACTTGACTTGATAGATATCTTCAGAGCTATCCATCCAAATGAAAAAATTCACATTCTTTTCATGACCACATGATACATGTTCAAAGATAGACCACATGCTGGGACACAAGATAAACTTAAGTAACTTCAAGCTCAGAGAGATTATAGAGACACCTCTCTCTGATTACTATCATAAGGGGTAGAATCAACAGTAGGATGGTGAAGAAAACAAGGGCAAACAATTGGAGGATGAATAATTCTCTACTGTAAAAGGAGTAGATATTGACACAAATTGGAGGTGAAATCAGGAAGCTTCTAGAAACAATTGAGAATGAAAATAAGATCCAAAATTTTTGAGATACAGGAAAGGCATTTATCAGAGAAAGGGGGATAGCAATAAATGTACATATGAAAAAAGGAAGAGAGGCTTGTGGATGATATGCCGGCACAAAACTTACACCAACTAGACAAGAGTAAACAGAACAATCCTACTAATAGGAAAAGTATAGAAATAATAAAAATCAGAGCTGAGAAGAAAAAAACCTATGGAAACAATCACTGCAGCTAAAAGTTGGTTCCTTGAAAGGACTAACAGAATTGATAGACTGCTGACAAAACTAATCAAAGAAAAGAAGGAACAAATGTCAATTACAAGGATTAGGGAAGAAGTGGGGGGACATTGCAATGGACCCTACTGAAATCAAAGAAATAATTACACAATATTTTGAAGATCTGTACTCTAACAAATTCAATAACTTGAAAGACATGGACAAATATTGGAAACACAGTTCCTCTGTAGACTGTCCTAGATTGTTGTAATGATTCTCAACAGACCCATAACAAAGGAAGAAATAGATAAGGTTATTAAGGGATTACCAACCAAAAATATGCCCTGGGCCAGACAGCTTCACAGGAGAAGTCTACCATGCATTCAGGGAAGAACTGACACCAATTCTTTCCAAACTCTTCCAGAACATTGAAAAAGATGGAAAGCTCCCAAACTCTTTCTATGAAGCCAGTATGACTGTGACATTTAAAGGTGGGAACCCACAAGAATTAAGAACTACAGACCAATATTACTAGTGAACACTGATGCAAAAATTTTTACAAAAAACTGGCCGATAGAGTATGAAAGCACATTAAAAAAGTAATTCACCATGACCAAGTGGGATTCATACCAGTGATGCAGGAATGGTTCACCATATGAAAGACCATAAGTATTATTTGCCACATTGACAGGAAAAATGAGAACCACCCCATAATACTTATATATGCAGAATAAGCATTCAACAACATTTAACACCCGTTCTTGTTTAAGACACTCAAGAATATTGGAATAGTAGGAAAATTCTTCAATATCATGCAAACTCTATATGTAAAACCAACAGCCAACGTTGCAGTCAATGGAGAAAAGACAAAAACAAAACCGCTGAAAAAGGGAACAAGAATTTCCCTGTTCTCCATTCTCATTTAACATTATACTAGAGGTCCTAGCTAACAATGTAAGAGAAAGAAAAGACATTAAACAGAACACTATTATAAAAAATCAAGAGAGACCTCAAGAAATGGAAGACTATCCCATGGATTGGATGTAGTAAAATATAGTAAAGATGCCAGTTCTATCCAAGGCACTATATACGTCCCATCCTATCCCAATACAAATATCAATATCCTTTTTCAAAGAATTTGAAAAACTGATTATCAACTTCATATGAAGAGAAAGAAGCCCAGAATTAGCGGAGAATTCCTCAAAAACAAGAAAATAGTGGAGGTGCTTGCTCTACCTGACTTTATCATGTATGATATAACCAAAGTAGTCAAAACACTGTGGTACTGGTATGCTGACAGGTATTCAGACCAATGGGAAAGAGCTTAAGATCCAGAAATAAAAACATCAGCATACAGAAAACTGATTTTTTGATAAGGGCCCCCCAAATATCAAATTAAAAATGGATTCCCTCTTCAATAAATGGTGCTGGGAAAAAAAGGATATCTACCTGCAGAAAAATGAAACAAGATGCTTGTCTCACTCCATGCACAAGAATAAACTCGTGGTGAATCAAAGACCTTGAGGCAAAACCCCCCAAATTAGGGCCATTAGTGAGGGAATTGGGACATACCTGAGAACCTTGGCACAGGGAATACATAGGGTATCAGAAATAGGAAATTATACAAATATAGAGGAGTCATAAATTGACAAGTGGGTTATACTGAAGATAAATCAATTGTGTATATTTGAATTCACCAACAGAGTAATAAGAGAGCCCTCCGACTGGGAAAACATCTTCAATAATGACACATCAGACAAAGGTTTTATTACTAAAATCTTTAATACTCTGCAAGCTTCTAAGAAAAGAAAAACCAATTTCCCACTGAGGAGGTGGGCGAAAGACCTGAACAGAAGTTTCACAGGAGAAGAAATCCAAATGGCTAATTAGCATATGAGAATATGTTCCTGATCCTTAGCCATAAGAGAAATGCAAATTAAAAGAACTATGAGATGCCACCTAAACCCCTCAAAAATAACCCAATTCAAAAAATTAGGACACAACAAGTTTTGGAGGGGCCGTAATGAAATAGAAACTCTCATCAACTGCTGGTGGACCTGTAGGTATGTACAGCCTCTATGAAAATCAAGTCAATGATCTCTAAAACAGATATAAATTGAGCTACCATAAGACCCAGCAACCCCCCTTCTGAGCATCTATCTAGAAGAGGCAAGGAACAAACCACTTCCAGACATCTGTGCTCCAACATTCATTGCAGCAGAATCATCAATTGCAAGGAGTTAGAAACAATCCAAATTTCCATCAAAAGACAAATGGTTGAAAGAGCTGTGATACATATATACAATGATATACTACGCATCACTGAAAAGTGGTGATGAATGTATGAAGCAAATCACTGCATGGTGCGAACTAGAGGAAATCACGCCAAGTAAACCAAATGCAAAAGGAAAAGTACAAGATGAGTCTGTTGAGGTAAGTTTAAAAAAAAATTCAAAAGAGGCATAAGGAAAAGACTACTGTACATAAAAATTAGTGGGGTGAGGTCCAGGTTATATGGCAGGGGCCAGACCAAGTCCAGGGTAACCTATGGTAGCGAACTAAAAAGGAGGGGTGGGGAGATAGCAATGTGTAGTGGAGAGATAGGACACTAACCCACCCAAGGGTAGGGTACTACTTATATCTCCACATGGAAAGAGGGACCAGACTTAAACCTGGTGCTCCAGGACATGAATGCAGTGTGGCGCATGGAGTGGGGATCCACTGGAGGGGTCTGAGAGCCCCACCCAAATCCCACTCATGTGGACAGTTACCCCTCCCTTCAGAAAAATTTACTTTAGAGGACAGCACTGAAGCTCGGGGGAGAGGAACAAGTCTGACCACAGCACATGGGAGCAAATCAAGGGGGAAGAAAAGTTAGTGGCCCACATCCTGGCCCACCAAGCCTTGAGGACAGTATCCCCACTCAGAAAAGCCAATGCATGAGAGGACCAGATGGACAGCTCCACTATGAGAAATGACATTCTTGGCTGACCCAATACCCTACAGGGACATCACTGGAGATGCAGTGACGGGATTGCAGAGAAAAACACTAAGGGTGTGCAACAGAGCAGTGAAGAGAGCGAAGCATGGAGGTATTGAGGAAGTGCCAAGGATAGACTTTGGGCCAGAAGGTGGAACCCCATTGGACTTTTGGGATGAAGACAGAACTTTTCCACAATTAATATTATTTCCATAATATTAAGCAAGCTGCTTACAAGCATTTGTTATGGAAGTTAAGTTAGCTGTACACCCTGTAGATCCCAGTTATCAGGCTTTTGTGTTGTCTCACAACAGAACTAACTCCCCTGCTGTTGGGATGATGGTTTGCTTCCTTTGAAGCCTGTAGGCAGATTCACATGCTGATGCTAATTATCTCTAGCCTAACTTGCTCAGCCACATCTAGGAGTCTGGGGTCTGATCTTGTCACATGGGACCCTGATAGCTCCCTTTCCTATAAAGTGTGTGTATGGTACAACCTCTTCCTGTGATGTATATCCTTGCCTGTAATTAAGGGCCTGGCTTGGCTCCAGAGGGTGTATAGGGATGGGACATATGAGAGTGGGTCTCTCTGCTTTCTGCCTCTCTCTCTTGCCTCTCTCCTGCCCTTCAATGCGGGACGCTTTCCCTCATCATGCAATCCCTCCCCCCACTTTCTCTCTCTCTCTCCAAGTGGACCATCTAGCAGGGCAGAGGTGAGCATATACCATGAAGCAATATATGTCTGACTTTTATTGTTGCTCCTTTATCTCTCTTTCTCTCTTGATCTCTATATCATTATTATAATAAATAATAATTATCATTGCATAACTGCCTGTTGAACCCTTGCTGTCAGTATATCAGAAATTGGCAACTTCTGATAGGACTTGACGAGATCACTCCTAGAGGTCAACAAACAGACCTTGAACAACATATAGGTTTTGCTTTATTATTATTACTTATGTATACTTTCTAGACATTGTTTATTTCTTGCAGTCATCATTTCATTTTTTTCTGTTTTGTCTTGCTATGCCTTGCTTTTTGTTTTTGCTTTTTGGTACATATAGTGATCTCTGTAGACCTATTTTGATAAGATAGGCTGGATAATCAGTCTGGAGGAGAAAACGATAGGACCAATGATCCGGGGGGTTATGGGAGAAGGGGAGGTGGGGGAAACGAAGAGGTCTTGACCAACCCAGGGACAAGGGAACAACATTGATTCAAAATCAAAGGAGGATGTGAGAGGCTAGGTAGGGATTCATCAAGGATAGGGTACCTAAGAGAAAATACTGAAACCCAAATGAAGGCTGAGCAGGATAGTGGGACAAGAGGGAAGTAAAAGGCATTGGAGGGAAGAAATAGGCAAAGGGTATTTATAAAGGTCTAAATCATAGTTTCCCAAAGTGGGCACCACTGCCCCCAGTGGTGTGTGGAATGATCTAAGGGCATTGTAAGAGCAGATGCCTACACTTTATCCTGGATTCTGGGCTGGAGTACAAAAGGTTTTCATTGTTAGGGAGGTCATCAGGAATTTTTTTTGGGGGGGGGCCATCATTGCTCTCTGGTGGTGGGAGTAGGAGTCCCAGCCCCACTGCTGGAATTGAACCTCCGTCCCAGTGGACCGCAGTCCCGCACACAACCACTACTCCACCGGGACTCAACCCTGGAATTTTTTTTTTTAAAGGACAGTAGAACATATAAGTTTGGGAACCTCTGGTAAATAAAGGCATGTACATAGGTAAATGTATTTATATATGATGACAGGGAAATAGAATTAAGTGCGCATATCTGTAGGTTCAATATTAAGGCAGCATGCAATAACACTTTGTTTTATTAAATTGGCATCCCATGATGCTCATCTTCAGGATACGATTGCTGAGGACAAAAGTGCGCATATGCAATTGTGGTGAAGAAAGCTAATAGTGCCCAGCTCTCAAAGGATATAGCATCTGGGGTTTTAAAGGCTTGAAGGTAAACTAGCGCAGAAGCAACAACAAAGTCCACATGGCAGAAGTACACCAACCTGTGTGACTCCAAGGTTTCAAAGGGATCAGGTACCAGACATTAAAGAACTAAAAATTTTCATGCTACCTTTGAATACACTGCGCCTGTCCATGGCACTGGGGGTTTAACTGCAGCACCAGAGCAGGAGTTCATGCATAACTGGGGTCACCAAGCCTCTGTAGGGGGCCCTTTTAACTGCGAACGACACAACAAAGAAAGAAAGAAAAAAGAACTAAAAATTTTATCATTGTAAATGAGGAGAAATACAGGTTGGGTACCGAAAATTCATCTCTAGGTAATGGACTTCATCTTACAGTGGGGTCTCAGGGAAGAGTCGAACCAGTTAGGGTGCAGTGTAGCAATGACGAAGCAAACAATGTTCCTCTATTTCTTCGATGCATCCTTCTTCCCACTATCATGATCACATTTCTACCTTACAAATCCAGGTAGACCAGAGGATGTACACTGATACAGGTAGGAACTGGAAACATGGAGAATCCAGGACAGATCTTCCCTTCGGGACCAGTGGTGAGAATGGCCATACCAGGAGGGTGGGGTAGAAATGAGGAACTAATAATTATAAGGATCGACATATAACCTCTTCACTAGTGTATGGACAACAGGGAAGTGTAAGATATTGCAAAGTAATAATAAACTTATAAATTATCAGTGGTTTATGAAGGGACCAGCAGGAAAGGAAGGGAAAAATGAGGAACTGATGCCAATGGCTTAAATAGAAAGCAAATATTATGAGAATGATGAGGACAACAGATGTACAAATGTGCTTGACACACAATGGACTTACTTATTGATTGTGATAAGAGTTGTATGAGTCGCCAATAAAAGGATTTAAAAATAGAAAATGTGGGTTGAGCCCCGGTGGCGTAGTGGTTGTGCACGGGACTGCGGCCCACTGGGATGAGGTTCAATTCCAGCAGTGGGGCTGAGCCTCCTACTCCCACTGCCAGAGAGCAGTGATTCCCCCCCCCCAAAAAAATAGAAAATGTAAGTATTTAATACATAAATATGATGCACATAGAAAATTGCATATGTTGTTTTTTTAAGCTATGAATTACCCATGGGACAAAGAATATATTTCCACAAGGAAAATATGCAAAATTTACTTTGTAAAGGAACATTATGCTATATTAGCGTTTATATTTGTGGAAACACAATTTTTGTCACTGAAATAAAACCAATTTCCCTAAAATACTAGTGATAATAAAAATGAAAAATTTGTAGTCTTTTGCATATTATCCAAACCACTCTGTTAGTCATCCTGAATTTCGTAATGCAAGCATTTAGGGATATACCATATGGGCTATAGAAGGGCACTACTTTTTACTCAGAAGCTCCTCCACCCACTCTCCTTCAGCCTTTCTATTGCTGCCATGCACTCTATTGGCCCTGCCCAACTTATAACCTGGACTACCCATTCTTGATACGTTGCTACCAAGTGGAGTTAGACCTAAATAATCTAAACTTTCTTTCATTTATCCTGCCACTCTTTTCAGAACACGTGCACATCTTTGATGTTAACCTGAGAAGTATTGTGTGAGAGATGATGAATTTTACTTGAATTCAGAGCTGAAATAAATGATACAGTTGATTTATGGTACTTCCTATCATTGTAGAAGTGGAAACCTAAAACACAGACATTGCAATCACCTGACAAATGCAACAGAGCAGATTACTGGAACTATGTGTCAGTTTGGGTGCCATTGCTAAGAACACTCCCTCTCCCCTTGCATTAAAGAGAAAGTCTATCACATTATGTTGACATAACTAATTTGGGGAGTTGTGTATATTCTTCAGAAACTCTCAGCTACAGAAAGGGGTATACCAGAGAGCAAATCAAACTAGACCAAAATAGATTGCAGGAAGGACAGAGGTCCTCCAAAAGTAAAAAAAAAA
>PVJH01046480.1:0-11814 GCA_004026705.1 Nesogale talazaci | reverse complement strand
GACTTTGTTGCTGTGCTCCCTTTGCGGTCCTGTTGTAGGCCCTTAGTGTTTTGCCCCAGTGTGGTGGGGTCAGATCGGGCAGAATTCCCCACACTGTGTCCCTAGTGCTGTCCCTTGAAGCACTAGGAATCTGTTTATTGTTTTTATTTAAATATTAACTGCATGAAATCATAAACCACCTTTCAGTATATCTTTTAAAAATATTTTCAAAGATCATTAGGGCATTGATCTGGCTGTTAGATTATCTGTATCCCACCACTGGGTATAATCTTATCACAGACAGCATTGTACTTCAAAATAGATCTTGAAATGTCTTTTTTTTTTCTTTTTGGAGGGGATTTCAGAAACTTTATTTTTGTTGTTTCTAAGCCCCCTAAAAGGTACAAAAAAACAGGCTGAGCCCTGGTGGTGTAGTGGTTGTGTGCCGGACTGTGGCCCACAGAGTTCCCATCCAGCAGCAGCTCTCCAGGAGCAAGGTGGGGCTTCTTACTCCCACCAGGGCAGTGATGACACGCGCGCACACACACACACACACACACACGGACAAAAAAACCAATGTAGAAGAATTTAAAAAACATAATGTTGAATGAAAGAATTCCTAATCAGAACTACATGTTGTACCATCATTTACATAGACTAGGCAAAGCTAGTCTACAGGGAAAAGCCATCACAACAGTGGTTTCCTCATTGAGGGGCCAAGGGTACAAGTTGTCCTTTTTGAGGTGGAATGCAATGCCATTCTTCCCGATGGTGTCCTTCCCGACAAAGTAAACCCTACGATTTTCTGATTCCGAATGGTCATTCTCAGTCCATTTCAGCTCACTCAGGTCGGTTTTTGTGTGTTACTTTCCATTTTGACGATTTCCAAGTTTTCTGGATTCATGCTTTGTGCATTCTGAGTTTCTTCTCTTCTTGAGCCATGCTCCATCAGCAGATGAGGGTCCCAGGGCCTTTTCTCTCTCAGGCTCTCCTCCACCCCCACCCCCCACTCATTATGGGGGCTTTACTGTGTGTTGGCAGCTCATCCTCAGTCATATTTTGAGTGCCTTCCCACCTGGGGGGGAGGGGGGAGAGACTCATCTTCTGGCACTTTCTCCAGCCACTTTCTCAAGGTTTTCATGAGGTTTCTGTTTAGAAGGTTTTTGTTACCATAAAATATCTGTGTTATCTCTATGGTTTTCTGGGCTGAGCCCTGGTGGTGTAGTGGTTGAGTGCAGGACTGTGGCCCACTGGCTTGGCGGTTCAAATCCAACAGCAGCTCTCCAGGAGCAAGACTGGGATTCCCACTCCACACCCCCCCCCAAAAAAAAAACAAAAAAAAGGTTTTCTGCAATTCCATGCTCGGAAACATTCTTCAAACTCATCTGCTTGGATGGCTGACAGGACCTCCCTCATTTTCCCCCTTGACCTCTTCTACAATGTCAAATCACTGCCCTTTCACATCCCTCTGCATTTGAGGAAACAAAAAGAAGTCACATGGAATGAGGTCAGGTGAGTCTGGTGCATGGGGGCAAGAGAGGCATGCTGTTTTCTTTTTCCCAGAACTGGCTCACAGAGAGGGCTGTGTGAGCAGGTACATTGTCGTGGTGGCAAAACCAGTCCCCCATCTGCCACACATCAGGTCTTTTTTGGTTTCATACTTTTCAGAACCTCTAAATAGAAAGCTTAATGAACATTCTGACCCTGTGAAACAAACTCCAAATGTCTGTTGAAATATTATGGCCTCTTAAAAATTATGTGGAATGTTTTTGTGTGTGTTGAATGGTAAGGATTTTTCTAGATTCTGGTTGTGCAGTCACTGTCAGTTATATGAGCCTCAAATTCTTTCTTTGGGATGCCTTTCACTGTTTGCTAATGTTCTTTAATATGTAAAAACTTTGGGCTTTAATAAAGTCCAATTCATCTATTTTTATTTTGGTTGTTTTTACTTTGGCCACACAGATTTATAAATATATTTCCTTAACGCTGGGATTTTGAGTCAGTTTTTTTTAAATACTATGTAATGTAGTAGTCCAAAAGAAAAAATTTTTGTGGCATCACTGCCCTCTGGTGGGAGCAGGAGGCCCAGCCTTGCTCCTGGAGAACTGCTACTGGATTTGGACTGCCAACCCAGTGGGTCGCAGTCCTGCACACAACCACTAAGCCTCCAGGGCTTAGCCTCCCTAAATAATTTTTTTACCTTATTAAAGATCAATTGCCTAAGGGCTGAGCCCCGGTGGCGTAGTGGTTGTGCGTGGGACTGCGGCCCACTGGGATGGAGGTTCGATTCCAGCTCCACAGGAGCAAAGGCTGAGCCTCCTACTCCCACCACCTGAGGGCAGTGATGCCAAAAAAAAAAAAAAAGATCAATTGCTTACAATATAAGGTCTCAACTCTATTCCAGTAACCTATATGTCTACTCTTGTGCTAGTCTTGTGCTATTTAAGTTACTATTGATTAATAATGAGTTTTGAATTCGGGAAATGTGAGTCTTCCAATTTTCCTCATCTTTTTAGCAATATGTAGACTATTTTGGTTCCTGTGCATTTCATGTCCATATGAATGTTAGGATCTGCTCATTAATTCTTGTTCTCCACCCCCCAAAAATAGTCATTTGATTTTTAAAGGAATTGCATTAAGTCTCTAGATCAATTACCATCTCAACAATATTAAGTCTTCCAAGTAATGAACACAGCATGCCTTTCCATTTATCTAAGTCTTCATTAATTTCTTTTATTAATTTTTTTTTTTTGAGCATCACTGCTCTCCGGTGGTGGGAGTAGGAGGCCCAGCCCCACTGCTGGAATTGAACCTCCATCCCAGTGGGCCGCAGTCCTGCGCACAACCACTACGCCACCGGGGCTCAGCCCTCTTTTATTAATTTTTATAATTTTCAAGGTACTTGCATTTTCTTGGTTAGATCCATGGCTCAATGCTTTATGCACTCCAATGCTTTTGTAAATGGAATGCTTTCTTTCATTTCACTCTCCAGTTGTGCATTGTTAATGTCACAAGTCTACTGACTTTTGTTTGTTGATACTGCAGCTTAACTGAGCTCAGTTATTAGCTTTTGTGGGTGTGGGTGCGTTTTCCTGAGTTTTCTTTACATAAGATCAAGTTCTCTGTGACTATCTGTCATTTCACTTCTTCTTTTTGAGGCTGGATGCCCGGTACTTTCTTCATCTTGCTCAATTGCCCAGGCTAGGACATTAGCACAATGTTGAATAGAAGTGGTTAGAGGGAATTGTTTCTTGACCTTCTGGCTAAGATCCAGGGTAGAAATGGCGAGAAAGGACACCCTTGTTTGGTTCCTTAGTCTTTACCATTAATTGTGATAAGATCTGTCACTTTTCAGTAGATATTATTTATCACGATAAGGAAGTGCCCTTATTTTTCTAGTGTGAGCATTTTCCTTCTTTTTCCATGAAGGGACTCTTTTCTCTGCACCAGTTGAGATCATCATGCGTTCCTCCACCCCCATTTATTAATATGATGCATTGTCCTGGTTGGGTTTTTGTATGCTGGCCCACCTTCACACTAAATCCGAATCTTTCCTGGTATCAAATTTTTTAAAAATGGATGCTGGATTCAGTTGGAGAATATTTTTCGTTGATGATTTTCAATCTATATGTGTAAAGGCTAATGGTCTATAGTCTTCGTTTCTTGTGATGTCTTTTTCTGCTTTTGTAACAAAGTAAAGCTTAATAAGGGAGTTAGAAAGTTAGCTAGATATTTTCTAATATACTTCTTTAATTCCTGAGATTGATTCTCTTTCTACATATTTTGAGTTCTTTTCTTAGCATTTGTTCTGAGGATGATAACGGACGTCCTGATTTATCACCACCTACGCTTCCCATTCACCGGTTGCTAGTGAAGATGGGAGTGCAGCCATTGCACGTTTCTGTGGTGTTTGCTGCGGGCAGGGCAGGGATGGTCGACTACATGCTTTCTGTCCTGTAAGTTTCCTCTGTGCTGGCTCTTTGGGTAAGAGGGAGTCGATCTTTATCTGGGACTTTCAACCACCCGGTGCCCTCGTTGGTTCTATCTGTCACAGTCTCAGCTCCTGCGGGCAAAGGAACCCCCCAAAAGTCCCTCTTCCGGGGCAGGGGTTCTCAACCTTCCTGATGCCCACACCCTTTCACACAGTTCTTATGTTGTGGTGACCCTCCACCCACCCATAAAATTATTTCCATGGCTACCCCACAACTGTCATTTTGGTACTGTTATGCATCGGGCGACTCCTGTGAAAGGGTCGTTCCACTCCTCAAAGGGGTCGCGACCCACAGGTTGAGAACCGCAGCTCCAGGGACTGCGGTTCCCTAACCAGTCTGCCTCCTCCCCTCCTCCCCGCCCTTGGGGCCTAGCTATATTTGTTGTCGGCATGAACTACAGACCTCGTCGCTGAACCTCATGGGAGGAATGGGGAGCTTCGTGCCTACTCTCTCGGAGTCCAGAACAAGACGTGGTTAGGACGCTGTTCTGCAGTGCTGGTGGACCATCATGAAGCTCTCCTAATTACCGTCACGCTCGATGGGACGGGGTTGGGGTGGGGGAGAGACTCAGCCCTCCCCACCCCCACCAAAATAATATGTTAGAATCCGACCCCCTCACATGTGAGTGTCATCTCCTTTGGGAATAGGTGTGCTGTGTTAGGTCAATGAGCTCCCGCCAGCATAGGATAGTTCCTAAACGCACCCGTGTGTGATTTATGGCATGGAGGCCAGTGAGGAGGGGAGGGGAGAGGAGTGGCAGAGGGGAGGTGGGGATGACCAGGCACCTTTGGAGCTGAGCCGCAGAGATGGAGCAGCCGAGACAAGTGTCTTTCCCCAGAACCGGTTGAGAGAGTCTTCCCCTAGAGGTGGGGTTCCGAATTCAGACTCCCAGGCTCCTGAACTCTGAGCGAATACGTTTCTCTTCTTTGGAGTCCCCACCCCATACCTTGTGAGGAAGAGAAGGAGTCGCGCGGGCTTCTTACGCACACAGGTGGAAGATACCTGGCGGATGGATCAACGCAATTCAGGACACAGTGCTAGGGGAGTTAAGTAAGAGGCCCAAGGGGCGGAGTGTGGGGAGGCAAGGGGAGAGGCCAGGAAGAAGAGGACTCCAAGAAGCATCGTGGGGGAGGCTGGGATTGGGGAGACAGTGGCAGACTGCAGCAGGGAGGAGGCCCTTGAGGGGGACCAGGAAGAAGACCGGGGCCCACGAAGAGGCCAGCTTTCTGATTGCCAAGTTCCCTCTACACGTGGGGACCACATTGGGCCACATCCTTGATTCAGCGCTGTTGCTCTTCCGCCTCCTCTCAAAGGAACCACACAGACTCCAGGAAGTTCACCTCTCCTTTCAAGAGGGCCAACAGGCTGAACTCTTAAGAGTCCTTTCCAAATTAAGGTGTTTTTTTTTTTTTGAAATGAACACCTCGTTGGAGGAAGATTTTGCTTGGGAGGTAGAAAAGAGGGGGTTTGGCTTTTCCTTCTGCCCTTCCTCTCACTTTCAACCTGAGCCCAGGGTAGCGGGTGGGCTGGGGGTGGGGGTGGGGTGAATGATGAAAGAGTAACTTATTATGGCCAGAACCCTGCACTAGTATTCATAGAAGCGCCTGGCCCAAAGCACCCCCTGCTCTTTAAGGTCACCAGGTGACCTCAGAGAGCGGTCACTTCATCCTAAGAGTTGGTGTGTAGGATGAAATGCCCCGGGTTTCATGCATATCCCTCTGCAGGGCTTCAAGGTGGTGTTCCTTTTACTCCTGGTTGAAGCCGGACAATGGTGGGGGCATGAGAAGACTGGGAGAGTGTGCCTGGGAGTGAGTGAGAAGCCTGCAAAGGATTTCTCAGAGCTTCTACCCAGCCTCTGCCTGCAAATGAAATCAAAGAGGAGACCATCTCTGGCCTTGAGAAAGGAGGTGGCATGAGGGTTTGGGGCATCTGTCCCCATGGTGCCCAGCCTTCCAGTGCATCCTGACTGGTCACCGTGGCTACGCTGGTGCTCTCCCCCTGATGTCCGGTCTCCCTTGACCTTGAAGGTGGCTGGGGGTTAGGAAGGACGGGAGTTCTTGGAGAGGAGAAGCAGACCCTGGGGTCCCTGTGGGAGGGCTGGGTCATGCTAGTGAGGGAAGGACCGCCTCTCGATCCATTCCCATCAAACAGCTGTCCTCCTCAGGACTTTCAGAATGCAAGACAGGCAGAGGTTGCACAGGCCAGGCCAGGGCTACCGGCTGGTTGGTTCCCTTCACAGCTCTATGCGATTTCCAGCAGGACACATGCGCCATGACTCCCGTGACTGAGGTCTCAGATCCTGCTTTGCTCTGGATACTTCTCCTTTCCAAGGCCAGCGCCAGAAAGCCCCACCTGTTGGGAGGTCTCTCCATCGCACAGAATGAGGGCAGGAGAGAGAGAGAGAGAGAGAGAGAGAGAGAGAGAGAGAGAGAGAGAGAGAGATCCCTGGTTCGGCTGGTACTCAGTGCCCTGACTGCCCTCACAGGTTTCAGGCCCCAGGGCAAGGATGCCATCTATCAGACTGGTTACTGAGGATCAGAGGGGATGCTCCCTCTCTCACTTTTCCTTCTTCTACCCTATCTGGTTAGCCAACCTTTCCTGGGCCAGGTCTCTCTCTGGACCCCAAGACTCTGAGATGGGCTGGCTTGCAGAAGATTCTGTCTTCTTGGAGCTCAGAGTTGAGAACAAGGCTGGGGATAGGTCAGTCATGATGATGAGATGTTGTGATGTGTGTGTGTGTGTGTGTGTGTGTGTGTGTTGGGTGAGGGGCTGCATGTTTCAGAGCTGGGGAGGGGAAGCCAGTGAGGGGGAGAGGAAGAGAACAAGCAAGGAGAGAGATCCCTAGGAGAGAGGAGGAGGTCCAGGTTGGGGCAGAAACACAGAAAAGGAGCTTGAGAGAGCCAGGCAGGGGCATGCTGGAGAAGGCAGGCAGCTGGGGCAGTCACGTGTTCTGTCCGAAGGAGGGCCAGATGGGAAAATTCATTCCCCTGGACCTCACCTGGGCTCGCTTAGGCTTCCCGTGACCAGCACTCCCTACCACCCCTGTCAGCACACCCCGCATACTGCACAGCCCCACATCTCCTCTCAGGGGGATATGCAGACCCCTCTGTTGAAAGGCATGCTTGCAGAGAGGCCAGGTAACTTTCTGACCATTCCTCTGCCCACCTTGCCTGGTCTGGGAGTTGGCACATGTTGGGAGTTCAAGGGTGGACAGTTGCTTGGCTGTCCTGAGTGGTCTGCAGGCATCTTTAAACGTATGAGAAGAACTCTGAGCACCTTATGCAAGGCGCATCCTCCATGCCCCTTTCTCATGCCTGGAGAAATGGAGCCGTGCACAGGTGTGACTGCTGAGAGGGGGAACTGGTTCAAAGCCAGGTGTCCAACCCCATCTGCCAGGCTTCTGGCCACATCTCTGCCTTTGAAGGTGTCACGCGGTCCTGGGAGCAGACGATTGGAAGGTCGAGGGAGCTGGAGCAGCGGTCAGACGGGAGTACTTGTCAGAGGCGTTGAGCATCCCGATTCCACCTCCAGGAGCTGGGGAGGATGAGCACTGGCCCAGCCCAGGGAGCTGAAGGCCAAGGATGGGTCCTCACCCCTCCGAGCACCCACCCCAGCTCCTTCTCAGAGAAGGGTACACCTGACCTCTAGGTGCCAAGCTGCTGGTGTTAATGACAGGGTGATGGTATGTGGCCAAAGGGGCCCTGTGCTCAGCCCCTTCCTGCCTGGGGCTGTCCCTGGCCTCCGTGGGGCCTCATTCTTTCTGAGAAGGCATTTGCGTGACTGGACACAGGCCAGCTACCCCGTCCAGGTTGCCCTTGGCTGGCACCTTTTTGGAAGGCCGTCCTCTGGCCTGGCCTGCTACACCTGCCTCAAAGGATAGGATGAGTCAGTGCTCAACTTCACCCAAGTTCCTGGTTCGGCCAGGGACACGGGATGCGTCCTTGGCTAAGAGAATCTGCATCTTGGAACTGGGGAGGGGGACCGGGTCCCTGGGAGGTTTCCATTGGTCCTTGAAACCCTGGGGGAGAGGCTGCAGTGTGACTGGGTCTTTGCTCCTGGCCTCAGAGCCTAGCGGATCAGATTAGAGGAGGAGAAGGCAGAGTCCTGATGGGGAATGGGGAGGGCTGCAGGAGGAGGAGGAAGAATGGGACTGATACCGGGAGACAGAGAGGCTTTGTCTCAGGGTCCTGTGTGTACTGGGCAACATTTGGCCACAATACACACTGCCCGATAAAGTCCGTGCCTTTCCTGCCTCCGCCTCTCCCCACCACCCACTGAAACACAGCCGGAGATGGCGCTTCTCAAGGGGGACAACTTGGTGCTAATGTTGAGGCTTTTCCCAAAGCACTTTTCTCTGAAGATCGTTCTCTCTGGAAAGGGATTTTGGGAAGACTTAGCTTCAGAGCTCTTCACCCATATCTCTCTCTCTCTCATTGTTGCTCATCCTCTACCCCTCCTTTTTTGGGGAGGGGGTTGCTCAGTCATGTCAATATCAAGGGGAAAGGGGCCACAAGGACTCACAGGATGGGGGAGAGGGGTAAGTTAGCGGTCTTGGGACCCAGACTTGCCTGCCGCTGAGCTTGGCTGAGTGGCTCGGTCTGAGTCCCCTCAAGTGGGAACCAGGTCCAAGGAGGCAAGTCATGATGTTTCTGAAGCTCCTAAGTGACAGCTGGGGCGTGGAAGGTGGGAGATGGTTTCTGGCCCGCAGAAGAGGCTTATCCTTGCCGTGCATTCTTCCTCCTGAGACTCACACGTGCAGAGCAGGCTGGCTGGCCTCAGTGGCTGCATCGGGGGGAGGCAAAAGCCCGTGGCTGTGGGACAGTGGAGGCTCAGAGCCGGCAGTTCTGCTGTGTGTCTCACTCCCTGTCTGCCCACGGACAACCCTGTTGACCTGTCTGCAGACTGGAAACGGTGGCTTTCTTGAGTCTCAGAGCTGCTGCTGCAGTCGTGTGAAGCCAGGGAAGGGACAGCTCTGGGCGGACATTAAGGTGTTGCCTAATTTCAGTGGATGAGGAGTTCTGTCCCAGGGATGCCACAGCCGCCGAACCACGCACAAACAATGACAAACGCAGGCGGGGGTGTGATGGGACACCAGTATAAGGCGGGGGCTGAGTGAGAGAAGTCGCATGTGGCATAGACATCACTACGACTCATTTCAAGCTCCGAATGGTTCAACAACCCACTCGCTCTCGTGAAATCCCTAAATAGTTAGTACATTGCTCTTGACTGTGCCAGCAAGTTCATACCACGGTCAGGGGTAAGACACAAGGCCCACGGTCTCCTGCTACCCAGGCGAAGGGTCACATGAGCACGATGTCTTGGGGGCTTCTTTTCCCTTTCCACCTGGAGTTGCTCTGCCCAGATCCCACGGTGCATAAAAACACTCGCTTCCTCCCGCTTCTCTGGGGTTCCAAGTCAGAAGCCTGCAGAGCGGGCACGCTGTGGGCTTACCTCTCTTCAGGAACGGCCCAACTTAGCCAGGGGCCACTGCTCTTCCTAGGCTCTCTGGGAGGATGTGAGGGCAATCTGACTGTGACATCCTTCAACCCATGCGTCGCCAGGATTGATTCGGCTGATCTGGCTGGCTAGGCGGGTGTTCCCTTCCTCCTTCACCGCTCCACGTGCGTCCCTCCCGAAGCTACGTGCTCGGTTAAAGAGGACGACCTTTCCCGGTAGAAGGAAGACCGTCCTCCGCTCAAGGGCATACGAGTAGCTGCACTCCCCTGCTAGAACCTCCAAACCAGTCTCAAAGTCTCGCCACGGGCAGGTAGAAGTGGGGCCTGGGGTGGAAGGAAGTGGGGTCTAATGAGCCCTCCCTGCTGAGCACCGGCTCCTGCCATTGCACAGGGATTTGCTTAGAAGCCACCTCTGCTTTGTGCCCCAGAGAGTCATGTCACTGTTTCAAGACTGGAAAACCTGTCTTCGCCTTCACTGCAGGCTCTCTATGAACTGATGCAGTGGCTGCTCTATATTTCGCTGCTAAATCGATGGACAAAGAAAGGCGCCTGTGCACACCGGCCTGCCCCAGCCTGGCCATCACTGTCCCTCCCTGCACACAGGACCCGTTCTTGTCCTCTTACTTTGCCTTCTCATTTCTCATTCAATCATTCAGCCAATATTGGTCCATCGGATGCTCCGCGCTAAGTGGCTGGAGACTTGTAGGCCCTTTTGGAAAGGGATAGGGAATACAGGAGACGGGGCTGAGCTGAGGGAAGTGGCTGGAGTTCTAGTTCACAGACGTTGAGTTTCGTCCCCCACAGGAGTCTGCAAGAGGAGCTTCCTCCCACAGACGGTTGGGACAGAGCACAGAATAGAGGAGGGGGCTTTGTTCAACCTTCTTCCATCAAGACTTCTAGGCTAGAAAGACCAGAGTGACCCTTTGTGATCCCCTGGTCAGGCTCTGATCACTGGTCACTGGGTCCATACTTCCATGCCCTTACTGGTCTCTTCTGCACATAGTAGACAAGACGCCTTGTGTGTGTTGTCCCCAGGAGTGGACTTCTTTTGTCTTTCTGGGCAGATCTGCTTCTCACATCAGCTTCCTCCATAGATGGCTTGGGAGGGCTGTGTAGCCTGGCTCTGGTGGGGCAGTCTTTGCCCGGAGGGTCGGCTATGCCTTGGCAAGGGGACAACATTCCCTGCTGTTTCCATCCCAGCCTTGCCTGCAGGACATCCCTCAAGGCTACCCTGCTGATTATGGCCCCGTGTTCTCTGTGCTCCTGCAACAGGGTACCAGATAAAGGAGAGTCAAGGGCTGTGTTAGACCTTCTGTGTTCATCTGGGTATATTAGAGAAATAAATCCACAGAAACTCATTCGTATGAGAGAGAGCTTTATATAAAGGGTAAGTACACATCAAGAAAACATCCCAACCCATTGTTGCCCAAGCCCACAAGTCCAACATGAGCCCATATGTCTGACACCGATCCAGTCTTCCTCCATCTCACAAAACACACGCAATGTCGCTGACTGCAGGAGGAGAGTCGAATCAGTGAGCGTGTCAGCATCTCAGCGCTGCCAGGGTCTCCACGCGGCTGCTCCAGCACCCAGGGCTGCATTGGGGTAGGCCCAGGTGGCTTCTCCTCCGGGATGTCTCGCAGGAAGTGAGCCTTGACAGCTGAAGCAGGGAACTGACTGAGGCAGATGCACCCTGATCCGACCATCAGAGAACAAGAGACCCGAGAACTAGAAAGGCGAGGCTCACCGAGCCATTTATCTTTTCACCTTCATTAACGCCAAGCGTGTTTATCAGCCAGGTTGGCACAGTAAACTTTAATGATCTCACCTTCCAATCAGCCCTTTTTCTAATTTGCACTCACAAGGAGACACCAGGTCATTACATTTCTTAAAACTGTTTTTTTGGTTTTTTTTAACCACGAGAAAGCAAAATCTAGTTGCCATTTTAGGCAGAAAGGTGCTTCAGCCCTCTCCCCTAAGCCTGATGAGTCCATGTGGGGGTTTCTTCACTCTTTTTTGAAACGGCTTGTCGCAAGGATTGATGAAAGCAACTTTGAATGTTGTGAGACCGCGTTTCCAAACAACCACAGCCTGCGGCTCTGTCGCCCGACACCCAACTGGGGATCCCAGCAATGAACCGCAGACCTCTCTTGGGTGCCAGGGTAGGGGGCTCCGTGACTGAACCTTTAAAAAAAAAAGATCTTGCTCATAGACCATTGCAAGGTCCATACCCAGGAATGGAGGGCCTCATGGCATCCTTGAAGGCCCCAGACCCGGGCCAGACCAGCTTCCCCTTGGCTGAGTACCCATAGATGGACGTCCTCGCTGTGCTGCTTAGGGGAGAACAGCCAAGGTGTTGGAGGAGGTAGTCCCTGCGATGGGACAAA
>PVJH01046479.1:0-11797 GCA_004026705.1 Nesogale talazaci | reverse complement strand
CCCCCCTCCCTCCCGCTACTCCCGCGGCCTCCTCCTCCCTCCGCTTTCCGGCGCGCGGGGTCGGGAGCTAGTTGGAGCGTGGGGGCTGGTGGCGGAGCGCAGCTCCGCGGAGCCGGGCGGGTCGGCCGCGCGTCCAGCGGCCCCGGGAAGGACCGGAGCGCAGCGGGCGCAGGCGCGGGGCCGGACTGCACGGGCGCGCCGCGCCGGGGCTCCTTCGTGCGCGGCCACCCCATTCCCAGACGGGCCGCCAGCCCTGCCGACACGCTCGCGCCGCGCAGCGCCGCCCGGGAGCCCGGAGCCGCCGCGAGCCGGGCACCTGCTCCTGCTGCCGGGAGGTGAGTCCCGGGAGCCCCGGGCGCCCCCCGCCACGCTCGGGTTGGGGCGGCAAGTTGCAAACTTCAACAACTCGGGGAGGGAGCGCGGGGGCGGGCCCCGGGATGCCTGGATCCAGGTTGGGGGCGGGGGGTGGGGAGGCTGCGGGCGGAAGGTGAGGGTCCCGGGCTTCCGCGCTGCGGGCTGCTACCTTCTGCCGGAGTGCGTGCGGTCTGCGCGGCCGCCTTCCTGCCGCCCGCTCGCCCACTCCGGGTCCCGGTTGCCCGGGGTCCTTGTCCCTGTCGCCGTCGGTCGCGTGTGGACAGCAGCCGCGGCCGAGACCCAGGCCCGGGTCCCGGAGGAGGGGACGGGCGAGAGAAAGGTTGGGGGCGCGCGCGGAGGCTGGCGCGGCCATGGAGGCTCGGAGAGGGCCGGCGAGCACACGCGTAAGCGCGGCCGGGGGAGAGCGCAGGCTGCGAGGCGCGTGGGAAAGCGTGGCCCGCCCGCCCGAGTGGACAACCGCGCCCTCGGGGCCGCGGCCGCTCCCCAGCCGCTGGCGACGCCCCCCATTGGGCTTCCTCCCAGACCCCGTTCCGGGGCCTCGGCCCTGGACGGCCCCCGCGGAACCCCCCCCCCCCCACGACCCCGCCTGGCCCCTCGCGCAGCGGCTTCCGAGCCCTGCCCTCCAGCCTGGGCCCGAGCGGGGGACGCGGCGGCGGGAACGCAGGGCGCAGGGCGCGAGCGGCGATTTCCCGATTTATTTTTCTCATGGTAATTTGTCTTTGTGGTTGGGGCTGCCCATTCACTTTCCGCTCACGTCCTGCGGGAGATCCAGCGCGGAGGGAGGGACCGGGGGTTCTCGGGCACCGGGAGAGATGGGGACCCGAGAGGGACCCGCGCCCCGTGCTGCTGGGTGTGGGGGGGGGCGGCGGCAAGCAGGGGAGCGTGAGGGAAGTGCATTTGGGGACCGGACGAAGGCGAGGGTGAGGCCGAGGGGACCAGGTCGAACAGAGCCGTGGGCCGGCCGCGGAGGACGGATGGAGCCCGCTGCTCGGCCCTCCGCAAACTTTAAACAGAGCCGGAGCCACCTGAAGAGCCCTTCTTGCCCCTTCCGGTGCCTCGTGCCCAGGCTTGGGATGGTCCGAGGAGTTTGAATAAGCAGCCTTGAGCCCCGGCTCGGCCCCCACTCGGGCGACCCTTCGGGCTCGCTCTGGGCGGCTGGGGGACGCGAGCGGCCTCGGCAGAGCCACGGTTGTCCGCCTTCGCGGTGCGCTCCTGCTTGGATTCTCTGGGTCAGAACCCGAACATTGAGATGGGAGCGTTGGACGCTTGCTTGCGTCTAGATCCCCCCTGGCATCCTACCCACTCCCACGGAGCCTCTGGCCTGTGCGAATCC
Source organism: Nesogale talazaci (assembly GCA_004026705.1). Taxonomy (NCBI): domain Eukaryota; kingdom Metazoa; phylum Chordata; class Mammalia; order Afrosoricida; family Tenrecidae; genus Nesogale; species Nesogale talazaci. The sequence goes on along the minus strand of PVJH01046479.1, from coordinate 10,089 downwards.
CACCGCCTTCCGCATTTCTCAGCCCACGCCACCACTTCGTCTTCTTTCCACTTTGTCCGCGCGTGGCCTCCGCACCGCCTTTCCTGGCCCTCAGCACCCCTATCTGCCCGCCCCCACACCCCCCACGTCTTTCAGCCTATTCTCATTCTTTCTTCCCTTCCCACCCCCATTTTTCGGCTCGATACTCAGAAGTGGCTTCTCGCCCTTTCGCAGCCCGTGGGATAGATGACCTTGAGGAAGAGGCGGAGGAGGCACTTGGCCTGTGGAGAGGGGCACTGCAACTGGGGGTGGAGGTGGGGAGGGTGGGGAGCGCAGAGGAAGAAGCAGGAGAAAGGGTACAGCTTTGCTACAAATATGGGTTCCGAATGCAGAGGAAAACCAACGAAATAAAAGAAAATCCCAAGACAGTGGAGAAATCTTTACCGAATAAGGGAACCTCTTTTTCCCCATGGAGATCGTGCTGTGGCGAAGCCCAATGTTTAATCCAAGGCACCACAACGTCCACATACACCAGAGGAGGGAATAAACCTGAAAAAGAGTTTGTCACTAGCTCCCCCATAGAACAGTGCAACTGCATTGAGTCTGGGGAGGTGGGGGCTAGGCCACTCAGGAGGTCAGGCCAATTCTGGGTGGAAAGGTGGAGCCTTCCATTTTTCTGTTCATCTAGTCATGATCTCTCTTTTGGGAGGGTGTGACACATGCCCAGGTCTTCTCTCTTTCCAGAGGATCCATTAGGAGCCTGCCTCTCCGGGTTGAGAACCCCCTGGTTGCTGTGAGTCATCATTGTGGACATTCAGTATTGTTAAAATACCTGCTGTGTGCAAGGAACTCCGCTAAAGGCTGGCAGATAGACACAAAGAGGCCCAGGGCTGAGCCGGCACTCAGAGCAGCTGCCAAGTTTGGTCCTGTGACAGTTGCAGGTGTATTCGGGAAGCGAACATGGGCTATGCACAACACCAAAGACTTGATTAGTTGCAGAACTGTCCGTGGTGGAAAGTTGGTGGTTCAGATAAGATGGAGAGCTAGGCTTGTTAAGTCTGCCCTGAAAAAGTGGACCCAGATCCCTCTTGTCCACTAGCAAGAGGAAGACCTCTCCTCTCCTTGGCACTAACAGAACGGAAGCTTCCAAACTTATTTGACCTACCGCCTCCTTTTCATAAAAGTGAAAAACCACTCAGCACCCTCCTGGCAGTGAAAAATGTTTGTACTGTAATCCATCATCCAGGATAACGTGTAGATGTCCTGTTTTTGTACCCCCTCCCCCTGGTTCTAGCCACCGTCTCCCCCAACCCCCAACTGGGCTGTATTGCCTACTGTGGGAAACGCTTTCCTAGAACCCGATCAGAAAGGCAGAGAAGCTGGCTTCGTGGCTCTGTTAAGAGTGAGGAACCTCCCGATGCTTTCCTGGCTTAGAGATGGGCCTCTGATTTCCTTGAAATCCCCTCCGTGAGCTGCTGTTTTTGTTGTCAGTTACATTGAGTCGATTCCCCATGTGCAGAGTAGAACTACTTCCTAAGGTCTCCTTTGGGGACATTGCCAGTCCTTACTTCTAAAGCACCTCTGAGTGTTTGAACCACCGACCTCCTGGTGAGTGGGCTGTTAACAAGCCGGCAGCATCCCTTCTTGGATGAGGGTGTGGAGATCATCTGTCTCAGGGGAGTCACAAACTTCAAAGCCTGCAGAGGGCAGGCAAGGAACAAAGTATTGATCGTGCTAGTGGAGGGATGACTAGGCTTGGGGACGACTGGGTATTCAACATCCAGTTAGCCCAATAAAATGGCCCCCAAAGACCATGTAGTCCTTGACTGGTGTGACCCCCCTCTTCCTGTAGGTCAAGAGGTTCAGGTTCTAAGAAGTGACCTTTCTCACTTACCTTGAATGTACATGTCATTCTGTCTCCCTGTACAGTGGGGATCTGCTGAAACTTCCCACGGCCGGGTCTTAACCTCTGACCTACTGGACCATCAACGCTCAGCCTCGCCGTCAGGGCCCACTAGGACTCTTCTGTGAGACTCTGAGTTCCCTGAGGGTGCAAGCATCTCTTGCTTGGTACAGATCTGAGCATTCCACATACAGTAGCACAAGGTCCAAGATGCAGAACCAGGGCTGGGGCTCAGATCTGCTGCTCCTATCTGCCCAACCAAGAACCCAGAAAACCCCAGACCAAACTCACTGCCATGGAATGGATTTGGACTCCCAGAGGCCCAGTGGGACAGGTTAGACCTGCCTTTGTGCCTTTCTGAGGCTGCCAATCAGTATGGGAGCAGGGAAGTTTCGTCTTTCTCCCTCAGAGCCTCTGATGAGTGTAGTCCAACAGAGAACCCCTGCGCCACCTAGAAGGAGGTACAAATCCATGTTAGTCTTGATGAAGTAGAAAATCACCGACTATGACTTTTGCTGTAACATAGCAAAGAGGAGCCCCGGTGACACAGCCGCTGAGCACGGTGCTGCTGATGGATAGTGCTCACGGAAAGATCAGTGTCTCAAACTCACCAGCTGCTCAGGCTTCATCTGCTTATAGCGTTGAAATCCCTGCGGAGTCGTTCTGCCACCTCCTCGAGGATCACTGTGAGCTGGAGTTTATTCCATAGCAATGATTGTTGGTTTTTGCTTTTGTCTTGCAATAAGCAAAACCTTGAATAAGTAAAGACAAGACGCTCACATTGGCATTTAGAGATTCCCAAGAAGCTTCTGGAAAGCATCGGCCTTCACATATGGGCTAACCAGGGGATGGAGAGGTGTGACAAAGGGGTAAGGGATGGCAGACATTGATGGAGAAGCAGCTTTAGCGGGGCTAAAGAGGGGTACGCATGCTTGGAGAGAAGACGTCATTTGGTCCAATTCTTTTTGGGCACTACTGTTCTTAATTTCAGTCAACTGTCCAGGTCCCACAGTTTTCCAGGGAATCACTCCGCTCATTCTCACCTCGGCTACAATAAGTACTTCCCCCAGGGATTGCAATGGTCGAATAATACGCCTCCTTTGTTGGCCTTTTCCCTGGCTTAGTGGTATATATCCGTGAGCCTCCCTTTCTGACGTTGTTTGATGACATCTGCCCTCCATGAGGGGAGGGGCCTTCCTGATGGGTAATTTGGGAAGAGCCCTTTGTGTACATCACCCTCCATTTTCGGTGGAGACATGGTCTCCAGGACTTTGTGAAGCAGCTGCCCTCGGAGCTTCTTGCCTGCTGCATGCGGAGTTGTGAGAGGGGGAAGCAGGGGCTGCAGACTGTTCTGTGACTCGGCTTTCGTTTTAGCGTCTTGCTTTAGTGAGCATGAAGGATGAAAACCAAGCCTTGCATATTGCACCCTTTCATCCTGACACCAATCGTTGCTGAGAAATTGCTACACTTTGTAGCTTCAGAGTGGGAGACAGGGTGGCTGATTTGCTACAGGGAGAGGTGGGAACAGCAGAAGGAGGGAGCAGTGGGAAAGGAGCCTGGGCTCTGCAGAACTTGACCTTGAACACAACTTCCTGACCGCCGGGCAGGGCAGCTTATCCCCCTCCATGCTCTGACTTGAACCGGGAGGACGAGGATTCTGCTGTCTTTCCCTTCAGTAAATGAAAGCCTTTCAAGGCAAGGCTGTGCACACCACGTCTCGCCACGACGCTGCCCTCATTGATCTGCGTTTAATAAAGATGACTTCATCAGACTTGCACACGGAGCCTGTTTGATTCTGAAACCCTGTCAATATTATCAGAATATCTTTGCATCTGAACCAAGAAAGTCTTTGGCCAGCATCTTCTTGGATGAGAAGGGTGGTGCTTGGAGGGGAGCTGGTGGCCATCTGTCCTGCCCATCCCCTGAGGATCAAGTGAGAGGAGATGGGCTGACATCACCGAGGGAGGAGAGGCCTGCAAAGGGAAGAGGCTTCCCTGCTTGCAGTGTTGCTACTTTGTTGCAAGGAGGGACCTGACCACCCTGGCTGCCTCTCAAGGTCAGTGGGTCTGAGTGGACATTGTAACCACTCTTCATTTCCCAGAGGGGCGTGAAAGATTACTTGTGGTTTAGTCTCAGACTAAACCTGTGGTTCTTCAGCCCACTTCTCTGGGTAGTCTGCTGCCTGTCTGTCACTCATCTCCTCTTCAGAGAAGGCAGTCTCCCTGTAGTCTCAACTCAAACCCAACATCATTTGGAAGGTAACTCCCCTGCATAGGGGTGTGTGTGTGTGTGTGTGTGTGTGTGTGTGTGTGTGTGTGATGGTATAAATGGCTAACACTCAGCCGTCAGTGTAAAGGAAGCACAGCAGAAGAAAGGTCTGGTGAACTACGTCCGAATGAATAGCCAGGGATAGCCAGGGACTATCCTGTTGGGTACATTCTTTTCTGACTCCCAGGAGGCTGCCGTACATCGGAGGTGACTTGATAGCCGCGGGGAGTTATTTTGTCATACACACACACACGTGCAAACTTCCGTGCCACACACTGCAAAACTGAGCGTTCCCCAGAGCTAGTGTTCCAAATGGTCCAAGATACGTAGCTGTCTGTTCACCATTGATTGAGCACAAATTAAGAGCAATAGCGTTTCTAGTTAAAAGGACTCTCCAAGGGAACATACTGAACTCACTTCCATGAGTTGACATTTCAATGTTTTAAGGTAAAATGAGAAAGATAAATATTTCCTCCTTTTCAATAGTCCTGGTTTTCCCCTTTGCCTTCCTTGTCAATGTGTTGAAGCAGAAGTCTTTTTGGGAAGCGTGTTGAAAGATTGTGTGCCTGTATGATAATATAGATCATTTGTTCACTGTAGGAAAACAAAACTGGGGCTGAGCCCCGGTGGCGTAGTGGTTGAGTGCAGGACTGCGGCCCACTGGCTTGGTGGTTCAAATCCAGTAGCAGCTCTCCAGGAGCAAGGCTGGGCCTCCCACTCCCATTAGAGGGCAGTGATGCTCCCCCCCCACCAAACCCCCCCACCAAATTCCAGTGTTTTGGTGGATCTGCAGCGATGTTCCTCTTCCAGCGGAGGCAGCCCCAGGGAAGCCGTTTGTGAGGCGGCAAATTAGACTGGCCCTTCGTTGGCCATCCCCACTGATCTATCCAAGTCAAGGCTCACCCGACTGCCCTGGCCATTGTCCCAAAGACTCCTGAGGAGCCCAACTCCAAGAATCCCAAGAGAACTGCTGGTTGGTTTTTAATTATTCAGGGATGGATGGATCGGGTGTGCCAAGCAGGCCTCTTCTTTCCCTTCCTTCGGTGCTTTGTGTAACCCTATCTGTGGTGAGAAACCAGACAAGATCTTATCATTTAATACAAACTTTTGTTTCTCCCAGAGCTGTGCTCTCAGCTGCTCTTCCCTCAAGGTGCCTGGTGGGAACTGGGAGCCCTTGGAAAAGACACTCCCCCTCCCACCTGGCAAGACAGCTTTCAGGTATACTCAAGGGCTTTGTTGGTCAGTGTGTGTCTTTTCTCGAAACCAGGACACCAGGGAGATTCCACTATCTCTCAGGTAGACACGATCTTGTCCCTGCAGATTTCCCAGGATCCTGGCGTTCCCTCCCCATCTCTCCTCTCTTTGTGGAGCAAACTGTGCTTTCATTTCATGGAGTGAGCTGCCACCCGGGCCCCAGCAGGAGTCACATCAAGTGGACAGCGGTGTCCTTGGGGCAAGAGCTCAAACTCACTGTCATCGAGTCAGTTGATGCCGACTCATACTGACCATACAGGACAGGGAAGAACTGCCCCTCGGAGTTTCTGAGACTGTCACGCTTTATGGGAGTAGAAATCCCCGTCTTTCTTCCACCAGGCCTAGAGGACCCCAAAGAGGCATGATCTCAGGTGCACTCCCGCTAATGTCCCCCAAGAGCCGAGGGGACATTTTCCCGTGCAGACCCAGGGACTTGGGTCCCCTCAGCCCTTACTCCGCAGTGTCAGGGGGAGTCAGGCTCCTTTTACAGGTGGGACCTGACTTCGAACACCAAGATTCCCATGCGTGAGCAGCCCCGAGTGCCCACTGCACGCAATTCGCAGTGACGCGCTCCAGCGAACGCCTAAATTCACGGGCTCCTATTAGAATCATCCGGGGAACTTTTAGCTAATATAAATGACTGACCCTTTCCCAGACCTTAATTAAGTCAGAATCCCTGAGGAGGGACCCTGGGCTGGGCGTGCGGCGGTGTGCAGGGAAGGGGGTGTGCGTATGTGAGGGCTTGTGTGCTCCAGGAGCTCCTGAAACGCAGCCAGGCGTCGGATCCCCTGACCTAGGTCTACCTTTCCCAGGCTTTACCTGCCTCCCGCCAGCCGCCTGCAGGCTCTCCTCCCCCTCGGCCCATCCCCTCAGTATCTTCTCATCGATGCCAGCTCAGCGCCTGGCAGTCAGCTCAGAGCTGCTCTTTGTGTCCCCGTGTTCTGAATGGAATGACTTTGTATGATAAGCTGTTTGGGGGGGCTCTTTTCTAGTGTGATTTCTTTCGGGCAGTTTTTATTTTTCCTTAAAAAGGGTGGGGGGGAGTTGGATTTCTGAAAGAATCCACACTCATTCAGTGGTTTAGTGTTTCTCCAAAATTGTGTTCCGCTGGCTGCCGTTTGAACCAGCTTTTTTTATTAAAGCATAACAGTGGGATTATCTTTCCATGTGTTGCGTATTCTTCTAAAATGAGCTTTTTTTTTTAAATGGCTGCCTGGTCTGTCATCATGCGGCTGTGCGGTGATCACTCTAACGAGCCCCTTGGTTGGACACTGAGTTTGTCAACAGCGTGTCGCTAGTATCACGAATGCTAACGAGAACATCCTTTGCCATATATCTTCGTGCCCCTCGATGATCATTTCTCAGAAGTGGGATATTTATGCTTATTTTTTGTTTGTTTGTTTTTTGGGGCATCACTGTCCTCTGGTGGTGGGAGTAGGAGGCCCAGCCTTTGCTGCTGTGGAGCTGGAATTGAACCTCCATTCCAGTGGGCTGCAGTCCAGCGAACAACCACTACGCCTCCGGGGCTCAGCCTTATGCTTAGTTTTTAGGTCATTTTCGGTAGATTGCCTATGGCAATAAAAAGTCCTCGTGTTCAGACTGGAAAACATGCGATTCTCACTGAACTTCCCTTACGGCCTCAGGTTGGTCCTCTTGACCCAGCCCTTATTCCTGGACCCCGACTCCAGGATAGGACTACAAATGGCTTCCTTTCCCCTTGAGGCTAATTTGGCGAAGTCTCTCTCCCATTCCCACCTCAAACATCCTGAAGTATCCTTGATTTCTTTTTTCACCCTTCCCTTTTCCAGACCTCCAGTTTCTGAATGGTCTTCTTTAAGCTGTCGTTCCCATGATAATAGTTGTTATTTACTGAGCTATTACTATATACCGGACAGGCCACCACACGTTTTCTAGGTGTTCCCTTTTTTAATTCTGTTGGACTTTGTGTGCCAGTATAAATATGGTCTCCACTTGCGGCATGGAGAAACGGAAACCCTGAGAGATAAAGCAATTTGCCCAACCAAGGTCACCCGGTTACAATCTGCAGAGCTAGGATTTAAACTTAGGGGATTTGGCGGCAGAGCTCACATGCCTAAAGCATTTCGTCCGCTCTTCTCCATTCTCTTGGCTCCCGGCATCTCCGTGCTGTCCACCAAACTGCCCACCCGCATCCTGTGGGCCCATGTGGTGCCTCCCTCCAGCAGGAGGGGTGCAGGGTCTTAGGCACAAAGTACAGATGGCGGGAGATGGGGGACGGCTGCTGTTCCCCAGAGTTCACTTTCCTGTTTCGCCCCTGAGATCCTGTCCTTATTCCCCTTCCTCCAGGTCACTCACACCAGAAAACATTTCTTGCTTCCTCGCTGACCAGCTGCCAAGATCCCAGCATGCCTTGCAGCTGAGCAGGTCCAAGTTGTGTCATATCCCTATTACAGCATCCCCAGCCAGTCGGAAGAATTGGGAGTTTGTTTCTCAGTACAGATGATGAAGCTGTCAGAGGCCATGTGAGAGACATAGGCAGCCTGACTTCGGTTGGACATCAAAGATTTCTTAGAGGATCAGACACATTCGTACCTTGTCTCTGTGACATTCATTGTGCCTGCTCAGAAGGTAGAGAGGAACGGCAACCTAAATTGTCCTTCTGGTTTGATTCTGACCATCACCAAGAGCTAGGTAGCCATATGGCAGACTCAGATGAAAGAGACCACATCAACTTGGCCCTTCTAGTGGCCAAGGAACAAAGTGCCGTGCCCCCAAGCCCTCCCCCAGACTCTGGGCAGCCTGATCTGGTGAGAGATGATCTTATTAGAGACAGTCTGTGGCGGGTAAGATTCTGGAGAATGAAGCTTCGTGTTTTGATCCGTGACATGGATGGGACGGAGTAAGAAAGCTTATCAGCTCTGTCGGTCGATGACAAGGCCATGATGGGCACTCCTGTAAAAGACAGAGTAAATATTCAAAGTGATCTCAACAGACTGGAGTGGTGGGTTTACACCAAAATGAAATGGAATAGGGGCAGATGGAAAGTCATATTTAGATTGAAAAAGTTAATTGCTCTGGTTCAGGAGGGGGTGGTGGCAGGGGCAGGCCTGACTTGGCAGTGGATCCTGAGAAAAAAAATTTCTTGGGGGGGGGGGTTTCATTGTGCACAGAATTCTAAGTTGCCGGCAAGGCGATGAGGTTGCTCAAAATGCCATCTTGCATGGCGCTGGGACGGTGCCGGTCCACACTGTGTTCTCCTTGGCTGTTCATTCTGCATTTGTTTCTGGGCATGCGTTTTGAAGGGGGGACACTGTCTTAACTAAAATGTGCTTAGTGGGTGAACAGCCAGCACCACGAGGGTCTTGGGAAGACCAGCCACACTGGACTGGTGAAGGGAGCTCATTTGGTGAGCGGCCAAACCCTGGAGATCCCAGTGGGCAACCCCCAAAAGAAGCAAGCATTCCTGTGGAAGAGGACACAGCTCATCAGTCTGAGAAGTCAGAGAGCCTGGAGCGGAAAGTGCAGGCAGCTAGATGCTTTAGAAGGAGCATCTTGCCCACCAGATGGGCCCTAGGGAAGCAGACTTCTCCTCCCAGCCTCAGCTGGTAGCCCTGCTGTACTGGATGCTGCTAGCAGACTACCTCTATGTCTGTGACTCTGTGTCTGGATGCCTGTCCACCCATCTCCTTTCTTTAGCCGGGTGGTTTTCTCATGTGAAGTCTTGGGGAGTCATGTGAAGTCAGCAACTCGGGGAGTGCTGTCCAGCCCCAAGAGTCATTCTGCTGCGAGACCAAGGTTGAAGCACAGTGATAGACCCTCTTTGCTGAATGAGCACGAGGCTTATTTGGAACTCAGAGCACATAACCTTTCACTGGGAAGCCACCTTGGAATCAGTGTGGGTTTGGGGATGAGACAGATTTTTATTTTTTTTTATTTCTTTAGAGTTCAATTGTTTTATTGAGCACATTACAAAAGAGGGTTTAGTCAAAAAGACCAAAGCCCATGTCATCGTGAGATTCTTCAGACTCTTCTTTCTTGGCTTCCACTTTCTTCTCCTCGGCTGGGGCAGCGGCGGTGGATGGGGCAGGTCCTCCGGCTGGTGCAGCACCAGCAGCTGGGGCAGGGCCACCAGCCCCGACATGACAGATGAGGCTCCCGATGTTGACACTGGCAGAGCCTGGGCGAACAGGCCGGGCCAGAAGGGCTCCATGTTGACACCAGCGGCCTTGATGAGGGCGTTGATCTTGCCCTCCTTGACAGTCTCCTCGTCGTCGTGCAGAATGAGGGGCGAGTAGATGCAGGCGAGCTTGGAGCCGGAGGCCATGGTGCGGAGTGCCGGGCTGGATGAAGTGAGGGGCTTACCCCAACGCGGCCTTAGCTTCCTCGGAAGAACCGAGCACCTTGACGGCAGCTGAGGCAAGAGAGCGAGACAGACTTTTGTTCAAATCCACTTTGCGTGGTGGGGGTTGTGGGTTCAGTCTCTGTTCCTTCCCCTCTCAGCGTCTCGTTGTTTTCTCCCTGTGATGAGGGAAAGCTAGGTGAAGGGAAGGAGAGTCAAGGGAGCTGGGAGCCTGTGTGTTAGGTGCCGTTGATCTGGTGCTGACCCCCAGCAACTGTGTTGTACAAGGGAAGGAGACACCACCCCATCCTGCGTCGTCCTCACAGTGGTTCCTGAGCGTGAGCCTGTCTTCACAGTCACCGTGTCC